>WOVY01007723.1:0-51122 GCA_013436015.1 Rhipicephalus annulatus | reverse complement strand
GGTCGGTGCTCTTCGTCTGCGAAAGCGTGGGAATCGTTTCGAGAACGGAGTCTGCTCACCTCTCCGCTGCCCGCGGCGGGATCTTACGCGTACGTGTGAACGCCGGCTCTCGGTGACGTTTCGGTTGCGAGTCGTTTGCGACTGTTACCGCCTCGGAGGAGACTCGGGTGTCTCTGCTTTATCGTTTTATCTGCAGCCTCAACCGGTGGGTGCTTCGTGGTTTCCATTCCCGTTGTTCTTTCTCGTATAGTTTTTTTTTTTCTTTTCGCGGGGAACGCTCTGATCGCAGTTGTACTTTTGCGTGTGTAGGTGAGGGCTGCCCTGCTCGGATTGGAGTCGACCCATTGTATCCTTACGGACGAAGTGGGGTTGCGGCTGTACTTATTGCGCATTCGTTTCGCGTAGGGACGTTTCAATGGGTTAACGATGCTGGCTCTGCAACGAGGTGTGCTTTGGTGGCTTCGCGTGATGTCGGCGCCATTACGGACGTGCCTTAGCGTGAGTATAAAAACCTTACGATAGAATGTCGGTTTCGTCGGTGTGTCATTTATCAGCCGCAGGGATTTGTCCCCTACTTGCTTTGTGACTGACAATTTGCACTATTTAGTGGTGCGCTGCAGATGGCCAGTTCGTCTATAGATGGGAGGGAGGTTGTAAATGGCCGACCGATAGCTTTCTTTGGTGCGCGAGATGTCAAAGCAACAAAGTTAGATTGTTCGTTTCATTTGCTACTTCCCGCTATTTTCTTACGTCCGGTGGAGGCCATGTGGACGGACCTTGTTGCTAAGGCGTCAAGTTCGTAAGTTTCAGGAAGCCAAGCTACTCAAGGGTTCATCAGTTCACAGACATTGCGAAAAAAACAGCGCGGAGTATCGAATGGGGGGGGGGGGCTGTCAGCAATACAAGTTTCTTTTGCAGGACTTTTAACTTGGCACCTTATATATTTTGGCATCGGTTCGCATATTAGAAGACCTGGCTCCTTTCGTGTTATTAACACCATTCAACAGCGACCCAGAGACTCTTGACTGCAGGTGATACAGGCTTAGCACCTCGGCCTCATTTTTCCCGCATTTGTGGCATGTGGGACCGGCAACATCGTTTCGCATTGGAAGACAGGTGCGTTGACCTCCTGCGTGCACGCCACGAGGTCGACCGGAAGACGCTGTTAAACGAAGCGAAGAAAAGCAAAAAAAAAAGAGCAAATGGCCAGTCGGTCGGTGCCTGCAGGTCGGAGACATCTGTCGCGGCCGCCCTGGCGACCACCGATCGTACCATGTGTTGGGGACGTGCTTCGCCAGGAGCGTCGGGTAGCTGTTTCAGAAGTCAGATCTGAGAGATCTGCACGTATTAGGGCCGCGGGGGGTTTACACGCTCGAATCGTGGGCAGCGGGGGTATCTTCTCCCCTCTCTTTTTCGCAGACACGGCTGAATAGCTTGCACCTGGCAGCTGGGGAGGCCGGCTCCGTGGCTTCACCTGCAGTGCGTAGTGGCGCGTGCCCCCCCCCCCCCCACCCCCCACTGCTACATTGGCTATCTTCTTCCTGGACTACGCGGAGGAGAGCGAGATGATTTCGAGAGCGGAAGTGGAGAGGAGTAACACGTGTCCCCACTTCCGGGCTCTGTACCTGTCCCCCTCTCTTCTCCTCCCTGCAGCAAGAGATGGGTGCGCGGAACTTTCTCCAAGCTACCGACCGCATGGCTGGATTAGCGCAGGTGGCCCGTAGAATGAGGCTTCGCGTGAACGTTCGCAATCTAATGAAGGTTTTAGCCGGCCGTTTTTACTCGGCGAGTTTTCGAAGCCTCTTGATTATATGGTGTATCTTCCTAGAGATGTTATCTATTTGACCGCGACGCTTTCCACAAGAACGTTTCTCAGTGATCCTCTTTTGTTTACGCAGATGAAAAAAAAACACATTTGTAGTTGCTAAGGCATGCGTAAATATTGAATTGTGGGTTGTAATTGAGGTTTTGCCCCATGGAATAGAATACTTGATATTGCCACCTAATATGCTTGGGTGAGATCTGGCAGTGGAAGAAGACAAAGACGATCTGTCTGAGCTGCTGCTTGGCTAGTCGACTCAACGAACCCAATAAACCAAGTTTGTCTTAAGAAACGTGACAAGACTGGTGGAAGTGCTGGGTACGACGTCTCACGATCCACCCGATGCCCAAGACCCCGTCCAGCAGCCGGAACACAAGCCCTGCACCCGTGGACACTCCTGTTCACAGAGTAAGCCGCCGCCAACGAGGCCTACCACCTGAGACGCCAACCACTGACGCAGCGACTATGACTTCAACACAAGATCCCGTGCAAGCTCCGACGCCTTCCACGCCAATCTACTGCACCGTCCAGAACCCGCTCATGCCTAGCCCCTTTCATGGAGAGCAGCATGAAGATGTTGACGACTGGCTGAGTGAGTTCGAACGTGTCGCAGCGATAAATTACTGGGATGATGCCGCGAAGCTCCGGAACGTGTACACTTGCCTGAAGGACGGTGCCAAGACGTGGTTTTTGAACAGGGATGATGTTCTGACATCTTGGCGCGAGTTCCAGCGTCGCCTTCTGGAGACCTACAGGAGTCCCGACCGCCGCGAACGAGCGGAGCGTGCACTACAATCACGCATCCAGATGCCAAACGAGACCGTCTCGATGTACGTTGAGGACATGACACGGCTTTTTAAGCGAGCGGATCCTGCTATGGCAGAAGAAAAAAAGTTGCGCCACCTCATGCGTGGTGTGAAGGAACAACTTTTTGCTGGTTTGGTGCGTAGTCCCCCTAAGAGTGTTGCTGAGTTTCTTACTGAAGCGGCAACAATGGAGCAAGTACTGCACCAACGGTCTGCCCTGTTTGACCGTCAAGTGAATGCTGCCTCAACCCCCGAAATTTTCACCACCCTTGGGAGCAAGAGCCCCGAATGGATTCGCGAGATCATCCGATCTGTCGTCCGCGAAGAAATGGAAAAGATGTACGGGACAAGACCAATCGATGTTGGTTCTATCACCAGTGTCATCCGTGACGAGGTCCAACAGATGTTGCACGCCCATCGTTTTCCGCTGATGTCGGTTGATCCGGGAACGGCTCCTGTGTCTACTGACAGTCGCCGTCGCACGTATGCGGAAGCCTTGCAATCTGCCACGCCTCGTTCTGGTCAAGGAGTCCCGACCCAGCCAGTGCCGCACGTCCCGATCCAGACAGTGCCGCACGTTCCGCTTCAGACAGTTCCATACGTCCCGATCCAGACAATGATGCCGTCAGTCGCGATTCAGTCGGCGCACGCTGGTTGGGCATCGATGGTCGCCGTGCACCGACGCGCAAGTCTGATCTCTGGCGTACGCCGGACAGACGACCCCTCTGCTATCATTGCGGTGAGGCTGGTCACATTTACCGCGAATGCCCATACCGGCAACTTGGCCTGCGTGGATTTTCCGTCAATTCACCTCGTCCCCAAATTGGTCAAAGGCCGAGGGACATCGAAGAGTATCTCGCGCAACAGCGTGCACCCTTTACACGACGTCAATCACGGTCACCATCTCCGAGGAGACCCGCAGCCACTGGGTCACGTTTTGATGTGACGGCACGGGAACGTTCTCCAAGCCCCCGTCGGGAAAACTGAAGGCAGCGGCCTTCGGGGGCAAGGTCGCTGGGACTCAAAGTGCGGAAGACCTCCCATCGACGCTTGCACGCAACACGGAAGACATTCAACCAGAGAATAATCGCAGTGCCGAAGAAAACGCCGAAATCCACATCTGAACCCAGTGACCGCGTGTCACTTGACATACCTGTGCTGATTGACGGTTTTCAGGTCAATGCATTGATAGACACTGGTGCAGACTATTCGATTATCAGCGGGAGGCTAGCAAAAGATCTCAGGAAAGTGATTACGCCGTGGAATGAAACGCGAATTCGAACTGCTGGAGGACACGTTGTAACGCCACTGGGTCGCTGTACGGCAAGAGTTAAAATTCGTGCGTCAACGTTTGTGCTCAGCTGCCTCGTTCTGCGCGACTGTTCACGTCAGCTGATTATCGGCATGGACTTCCTTCGGGAATACGGTGCCATCATAAATCTTCGAGAACGCATCGTGACCTTCTCGACTCAAGGCGCAACAGATCGAGACGCTGATAACTGCCGTAGACCTGCGCTGCGTGTTGCTGACGACAGTGTGACGCTGCCGCCCGAGCGACTGTTCCCATCGAAGTCATTTGTGAAGACCTCCGGGACGGTGACGTGGTGGCTGAAAGCAACCTATCACTTCTGCTACTCCAAGGTGTATGCGCTGCCCGAAGTGTTGTGCGTGTCCGTAACGGGCAGTCACAAATACTAGTTACAAACTTCAACTACGAGCACCGGCATCTTTTCCGCGGAACCACCGTAGCCTATGGAGACCCTGTTGCCGACGTCACGGAGTGCTTCGCGTCCGAGGAAACGCATGAGGATGAAGAATTCCTAGACCACATCGACATTAATTCGACGCTGTCAGACAAGAGAAAGGCTGCACTTCATGACCTTTTAAAGGAGTTTCGGCCTTGCTTCGCCTCTTCTTCCAAAGTGCATCAAACACACCTCGCCAAGCATCGAATTATTACCGACGATGACGTCCGCCCCATCCGGCAGCAGCATTATCGCGTTTCTTCCAAAGAACGTGCGGCTATTCAGACACAAGTAAAAGATATGCTCGATGACGGGATTATTCAACCATCCAGCAGCCCTTGGTCCTCGCCAGTCGTTTTAGTGAAGAAAAAAGACGGAACGCTGCGATTTTGTATTGACTACAGGAAGCTTAATAGCGTCACGAAAAAAGACGTTTACCCGCTTCCACGGGTCGACGACTCTCTCGACAGATTACGACGCGCGAAGTATTTTTCGTCCATCGATCTAAAGAGTGGCTATTGGCAAATTGAAGTGGATGAACGAGACCGAGAAAAAAACTGCGTTTGTGACTCCAGACGGACTTTACGAATTCCGTGTTCTTCCCTTTGGCCTCTGTTCTGCCCCAGCCACGTTTCAGAGGATGATGGACACAGTTCTCGCTGGCTTGAAGTGGCAAAGCTGCCTTGTCTACCTCGATGATGTGGTCATCTTTTCCGAGAGCTTCGAAGAACATCTGAAGCGTCTGAGAAAGGTTCTGGACGCCATTCGCACAGCTAAACTCACGCTGAAACCCCAAAAATGCCATTTCGGCTACGAAGAGCTGAAATTTCTGGGGCATGTCATTAGTGCGGATGGAGTGCGACCTGATCCAGACAAAACTGCTGCTGTCGCCGCCTTCCCTGTTCCATCAGATAAAAGAGCAGTACGCCGTTTCCTCGGCTTGTGCGCGTATTATCGCCGATTTATCGCCAACTTCTCGAAGATAGCTGAACCTCTTACGCGACTCACTCGGGATGACGTGCCTTTTACTTGGAGCGCAGAACAAGATGCAGCGTTCACAGAGCTACGGCGGAGAATGCAAACAGCCCCTGTTCTTGCCCATTTTGATGAGGACGCTGCTACAGAAATTCATACAGATGCCAGCAACGTCGGACTCGGCGCTGTCCTTGTACAACGACACGGTGGCGTTGAACATGTAATAGCTTACGCCAGTCGTACTCTTTCTCGAGCCGAGACCAACTATTCTACATCGGAAAAAGAATGCCTCGCAGTTGTGTGGGCGACGACCAAGTTTCGGCCTTACCTCTACGGTCGTCCCTTCAAAGTGGTGACTGATCACCACTCGCTCTGCTGGCTGGCAAATCTCAGAGATCCATCCGGCCGTCTCGCTCGGTGGAGTTTGCGTTTGCAGGAGTTCGATATTACGATTGTGTACAGGTCAGGGCGCAAACATGAAGATGCCGACGCGCTTTCTCGAGCGCCTGTGGGGCACGCTGTCAAGGGCTCCGAGGATGAAGATGCCTTTCTCGGAGCAGTCAGCGATTCCGAATTTATGTCAAAACAGCGGGCAGACGACGAATTACGCCCAGCTATTGATTCCCTGGAAGGCCGCAACTCTCAAGTCCCTCGACACATTGCTCGCGAACTGTCCTCTTTTTGTCTAAGAAGAGGCATTCTTTACAAGAAAAACGCCCGTGGTAGCGACAAAGCCTTCCTACTCGTTGTTCCTACCGAAATGCGGGACGAGATCCTCCTTGCGTGCCACGACGAGCCCACGTCAGGACATTTGGGCTATTCGCGAACACTCGCCAGAGTACGCCAACAGTATTACTGGCCGCGACTATCAACAAGTGTACATCGATACGTGAAAGGCTGCCGTGAGTGCCAGCGTCGCAAGACTCCGCCTGTGAGACCCGCAGGCCTGCTCCAGCCGATAGCACCACCACAGACACCGTTTGACCTCGTGGGAATGGACCTTCTTGGACCCTTCCCTTTGTCGTCCTCTGGGAACAAATGGATTATAGTTGCGACAGATTATCTCACTCGGTATGCTGAAACAAAAGCGTTACCCCGTGGCACATCCTCTGAAGTCGCGCAGTTCTTCGTGCACCAAATCGTCCTACGGCATGGTGCCCCGTCGTGCGTGATTACGGACAGAGGGACGTCATTTACAGCACGAATGATGGAGGACATTTTTAAATTGAGCTGCACAACTCATCGAAAAACGACGGCTTATCACCCGCAATCGAATGGATTGACAGAGAGGCTTAACAAGACCATAGCGGACATGCTGTCAATGTACGTTGACGTACAACACAAAACCTGGGACGAAATTCTTCCATACATCACGTTTGCATACAATACGGCAACGCAAGAAACAACGCGATTTCCGCCTTTCCGACTCGTTTACGGACGCAACGTGCGAACCATGCTCGATGCTATGCTTCCGTGTGACCAAAGCAATGAAATCGCTCCAGACGCTGAGGAATACACTCAATACGCCGAAGAAGCTCGTCAGCTAGCCCGCATAAACACCAGTCACCAACAAGATGAAGACGCACGACGTTACAACCTCCGCCATCGAAACGTCACCTACCACCCTGGGGACCGTGTGTGGGTATGGACCCCTGTCCGGCGACCAGGCTTATCCGAAAAACTCCTAAGTCGTTATTTCGGACCGTACAAGGTTCTTAGACGTGTCACCGATCTTACCTACGAGGTATTTCCGGACGGCGCAGCGTCTTCTCGTCGACAGCTTCGGCCCGAAACTGTGCATGTCGTTAGGCTGAAGCCCTATTTCACACAGTAGCCCTTGTGGTTCATGTGTTGCGACATGCCGTGACATTGTGCTGCTGCTGCTGCTGTTCGTGTTCTCCTGTGTTTTTATGCCTTTTGTTTTTGCGCTTGGCGCAAGCATCGGCGAAATTTCCTCATTTGCGCTGCGAGTACTGGCACTCTTCCTCTTTTGGTTCTCTGTATCTGCGTGTGTATGCCTTCATTTTTTTTTCGTTACGAGCATCGAGTCGATGCTTTCAAAGGGGGGACTAATGCCACCTAATATGCTTGGGTGAGATCTGGCAGTGGAAGAAGACAAAGACGATCTGTCTGAGCTGCTGCTTGGCTAGTCGACTCAACGAACCCAATAAACCAAGTTTGTCTTAAGAAACGTGACAATATAAACGAATTTGCAAACGCTCACCTAAGGGGTGCCATGGAACGCTTTGCTGTAAGACAGAAAGGTTGGGCTAATTGAACAGCTTTCTCTGATAAATTACACACTTGTTAAATGGTGCTCTTCCTGTGTTCTTTTTCTGGGCGTTTCAGTCGTTTACGCACCGGCATTAATAATGCATTGCTCGTGCACAATTTTTTTCCGCAGCTGAAAAAACAAAACAAAAAAAGAAAGCTAGCGCGAAAGCTGAGTAATACGCGTGCTAGGGGACTTCGTGTTATGCAAACATACATGCACCGCCTGTGCTGGCAATTGTGTCCCGCGGTTGTTGATACAGAATCCTCTCTCGGAAAGGGCCGGGTGCCGCGCCACTGTCGCCACCTGACGCCCGTTCGCATCGCCGCGGGTCGCGCATACTTGCAGCATCACCGCCGGCCGACACGTGCCGCGAGGTGTCGCAACACTCGCTTGCGCCCTGGGTGCGTGACGCGAGCCAGCAACGCGCCGCTGCACGCATTTGCCTTTGCAGTTGCCCCGAGTGTGAATCGACGCCCGTACCCGCGTTCGGCCGCATTCACGTTCGTGTAAATTCGAGCGTGTACACTGTGCGAGGTTATTACGCAATGAGCGAGGGAACCTTCTTCTTCTTCCGGCGTGTGACTGATCAAGAGGATCTTGTTGCGTGCGCTGCATTGTGTCGCAAAGTGGCGGGTATGACGTGCGTATAAGCAGCGTATAAACTCGGCGCTGGCCGTGGTCTCGCTGACGCACATTTCACGGTTCACTCGTTGATACATGTACGGAAGTTGCGTGCACCGCTTAGAAGCGGTTTATTCGTGGGATCGCCTGTAGCCAGATATTGCCGGTCTAATGATTCGCGGCTGTGCGATATCATAACGGGATGAAGGCGACGATTGTGTTCATCTTTCCACCATCCATGAAACGTTGCAGAATCGCGACTGACCTGTTTGTTACGATCACGTCATATTATACATTTATTGCAGTCTAGCGATCTGGATGTCTTGTTTTGAAACATTGAAAAGTTAAATGCATTGCAACTGTGTACAAGATTTATCAACACCATGTACTGACACTGCTTTGTCAAACTCTTCCCTGCTACATGTTCCGACACTATTCTGGCGGTTTCTTGCTATACATCAACCGTTTGGTTCAGTCGAAGTGATCCTATTGGTAGACATCATCTACAGGTCTTGCCGAGTGGATGTATTCGTATTCCATTATACAATTTCTCGAGTGGCTTTCGCCCGTGCATTCCATTCCAAATCATGGCGGCCGCATTCGAAGAGAAGCCGTGTAAGTGTGGCGAAACATTGGTCCATTGTATGAGTGGCGCGCCTTAGGTGACCCCGGATGGCCGTGGTGGTCTAGCGGCTAAAGTACTCGGCTGCTGACCCGCAAGTCGTGGGATCGAATCCCGGCTGCGGTGATTGCATTTCCGATGGAGGCGGAAATGTTGCAGGCCCGTGTGCTCAGATTTGGGTGCATGTTAAAGAACCCCAGGTGGTCGAAATTTTCAGAGCCCTCCACTACGGCGTCTCTCATAATCACATGGTGGTTATGAGAGGCGAAACAAAACCGAAACACGGCATTAAATGATGCCAGTAGTGCGATTCGCGGCCCGCTAGCACGAAGACTAGGCAAATCTATGTCATACCTATAATTCCCATGGTCGCTGAACGATCGCAGCGCCAGAACCCCCTCTAGTTAATTTTAGGAAACTTTATGCGTGGGCTCACGCGCGTATTCGTAGGTGCCGTATCGTGGGCTTGTCAGCGATGGCACTCTGATCCTTCATAGAGGCCATTTGCTATTTCTCGTTGCCACAATGAGCGGCATTACGTTCATCGTTGCCTTTAGAAACTGAAGTGTTGCACTACTGTGCACATGAATGCAGATCCAATGCATGCCATAGAGCAAGCAAACAGTACGGAGGTAGCATCGCGCCATGCGATGAAGAGGAAGAAAGAATAGTACGTGAAGTAGGCACACTTCGAGCTTTCTCCGGTCCCGCTTATCCTATCGGGCAATCAAGAGCTCCGGGAATTTTACTGCAGTCCATGAGTTGATTAGAAACTTGGAACGTGAGAAAGTCGAACCATAATTGGCATCAGGGCCGCCACCCAGGAATTTCTTGCGGGGGTTGTGAATGTGTCGAACTGTTAACTTTGGCAACTGGTGGTCTACACGATGGAAGGCGTCTAAATACTTTACTATCACGCGAACGGTTAACGCATCAAACAATTTCGGAGGTGTCAGAACCCCTATCAATCACTCGCACATTCAGTAGATCGGTACTCGTCGTTACAACCTCGCTTGCGTCCCAACTAATCGTTCACCCATACCGCTTAACCCTGATGGTAAACATTCAGGGAGCGGTCCGTCACGGTTCCCTCGGCGTTGCCGCGATGTTCATTTCGGCGTGGCCTCACACGTGTTCGGGGTCGGCGGCACGCACGTGTATCGGGGTCGTTCTTCCGCCCCGATCGATTCAGGCTCGACCACGTGGACGCCGCGCTGGGATGCACACACATACACGGCCCCGTGTATACGAGGGGAACGTGTCGCGGCTGAGTAGTGTGCGTTGTCCGGATGCATCACGCGGTCGTAGCGCCGATCGAGGTGAGTCAAGTACAACGAGCGAACTCGGTCGCGCCCTCTTCTGTATCTTGCCTATTTGATTACGTAGTTAGACCTAGGCACGTTCGAAATGGGAAGCTATCTCAAAAGCTACGCCAACTTATCCCTAATTACTCGGTCGTCGAAGCTAACTGAAGGCAAGCGAAGCCACTTTTAAACAGTCGCTTGCTGCGAACAAAGGGAAGCTTTCAACAACTACGCCGAAAGCATTTCGAAGCGGACGCCCGAGAGCGCCGCCATGTTTTACGCACGCTACGTACGCAAATCTGAACAATAGCGCGCGTACGGGAAGCGGTACGGGTAACGTATACGTATCTGCGCATGCGCACTTCGATCCCCCTATCGCTATACGCCCGCTATCTCGGTAAGCCCGGTATACTATAACTGTCTACTGCCATAGGTTGACACTATCGCTCGTTGCGCTTGCGGAATCATAAGCAACATCAGGAGGAACAGCTGCCGTGTATTTGACACAATCACTGTATACCGCAGTTAAGCGGGACACGTATTAACGCAATTGGGTGGGGAAAGTTCTTACGTTAAATACGCAACCTGCACTGCTGTTTTAACCAACTGCACGATACCGTTTCTTCACTGTTTGGTGTGATATCGAGGGATGGATTCCCGAGGGCACGTTGGTGGTGACGCGATGCAAGAACACTGGTGTGTGTGCGTGTTATAAATAAGCCCCCGTGTCGAGTGAAGTGAATTACATAGACAAAGCTGTTCCGTGTTGTACTGTCTTTTTGGTGCACTAGCTGTGTTCGATAACCTTTTCCATGTCGGTTAATTGATTCGATCTAGCGCTTGCGATTGTCACCTTCCTCGATCCTGAAAGTCTCAATTTGCTGTGTGTTATACGGTGTCTTGAGCTCCGTGTAGCTGTGTAGAGACGTGCTGGCGTTTGGCGTAATCTTTAATTCCAAAGTTTGTAAATAACTATGGTTGCGCTCAGAAAAACACAGGGACCATGGCAGACATGGGCTAGCGCGAACTTACAACTCCAGTTACAACATACCGTTGTAAGTTTGCGCTTGTCTTTGCCTGCATTGTCTCTGTGTTCTCATTGTGCAACATTGTTACCTATACCAAGTGTGAATCAGCTCGCGCAGCAGCAAGTGGTATTAATTCCCGAGTTCCTGCAGCCGGTGTTCGTTGTGTGATGATTCTGAGAGCACTAAGCACTGTGACAACGGTATAAAATTAGAGGTAGTATTGGTTTTACCTCGTTGCCAGGCCCTTAGGGTCACTTGAATAGGGCACATGCTTAGCGGTCTTCTATATAATGGAGGGCCGACTCGTGGCTACTTCATTTAATTAGCTGCAGGGCGTCGTTGTCTCGTGTCTGACGACGACCGCACTGCCAACGCGCGGGCGTCACGCAGACGCTCCCATCCACGTACGCCCGCGCCCTTGTCCGATAAGCACCGAGATAAGCGAGCAGCATTGGCATGCCTCTGGCGCTTGTTGCATATGCCAGTCCATGTACCCGTCATAGTTGCTTTAGAGAGCGCTATTTATAGCTTGGCGAGCCGCTATATGCTTTGGCGATCGGGGGGAAAGAAAGCCCCAGTGCATGCATTCGCTCGAGAGGTGGAGTGCCTTGCAGAGACACTCTCGTCAGCGTGTGGCCTCTGCGTCCCCTTTCTAGGCCTCAGCTTCTGGGCGTGGCTTTATTGGCGCGCCTCTATTGCAGGACTATGCAGATACGAGCGGTTGGTTTGGCGTGGTCGTATGCTATAGCTTTTTTGTTGTTGTTGTTATCAGTGCGTTCCCTTCCGCCAACGCGGAGTTGTGAGTGCCAGCCGTGCCATCCGCATTTTCGTTACGCAGCTGTTTGCGTATGGTTAAGCAAGCGGCGTGTCCGATGGTGTATACCGTGACCCGCGAGGAAACACACACACAAACGCTGTTATATACGCGCCGAAGTCCGCAGCGAAGAAAAAAAAACGATTGCGCAAGCGTAAGTTATGGGCGCCCTCAAAGAACTTTCGAATGACTTCTGCGCTGTGTTTCGTTTTGCGTACGTAGTGTTGTTTCGAGTGTTTTCCGTGGGGGTCGCCGACGCTCTAGCGAATAATTCGTTCTAGAAGCCTTTATTTCTAGCAAAGCCGCAACGCAACCAGTTGTTGTCGTTTTCTCACAGCCGTTCTTCCTTCCGTCTTGTTTTGCGCAGACCTGACTCTGGAGGAGCAGCGGCCTGCTCGCCGACATCAGGCAGCGCAAGGCCGAGCTCCTCCAAGAGATCCAGCAGCTCAAGGACGAGATCGAGGAAGTGACGGCCGAGATGGAGCGGCTCGAGGCCCAGGAGTCCGCGGACGGCTCCAAGGGGGCCACGCGCAGCAAGCAGCTCTCCATCGGCAAGAAGAAGTTCAACATGGACCCCAAGAAGGGCATCGAGTACCTCGTCGAGCACGGCCTGCTGCGCGCCGACGCGCCGCTCGAGGTCGCCCAGTTCCTCTACGGCGGCCAGGGCCTCAACAAGACGGCCATCGGCGAGTACCTGGGCGAGCGGTCCGACTTCAACATGCGCGTTCTGGACGCCTTCGTTGAGCTGCACGACTTCACGGACCTGATCCTGGTGCAGGCGCTGCGCCAGTTCCTCTGGTCGTTCCGTCTTCCGGGCGAGGCGCAGAAGATCGACCGCATGATGGAGAAGTTTGCGCACCGCTACTGCCAGCTCAACCCGGGCGTGTTCAGCAACGCGGACACGTGCTATGTTCTCTCCTTCGCCATCATCATGCTCAACACGGCGCTGCACAACCCGTGCGTGCGCGACAAGCCCTCGCTGGAGCAGTTCGTCGTCATGAACCGCGGCATCAACAACGGTGGCGACCTGCCCCGGGAGCTGCTCGCCTCGCTCTACGAGAGCATCCGCCAGGAGCCCTTCAAGATACCCGAGGACGACGGCAACGACCTCATGCACACCTTCTTCAACCCGGACCGCGAGGGCTGGCTCTGGAAGCAGGGTACGATTTTTCTTTTGTTTTCTTTTTGTCTTTGGCTTACTATACGCCTTGCCGTTAAAGCACTCTGCCCCAAGTCGATACTTGCGCAGTTTTTGCTTTGTTAGTTTTATCAGGTGACCTATATCTCGTTTCTACTTGTCTCCTCCCCTCCCTTTTTTTTTGTTTCCGCGGCGTGGTCCATTCTCGGAGTTCTGAACCGCGTGAGGCGTCCTCCTGGTCTGTTGCAAGCAAATAGCTTTACTGCAGTAGACAATCTCACTGCCTTTACGCAATTACTTTCAGCATCCTAATTCATAGCATGCGCCAGGCTTATGCTGAAAGTACCCTCCTTCGCCTGAAATTCTGTTTCTATTGCAGAGGAAGGCGGACATTGTTGTCCAAATAAGATGGCCCCAGTGTTTTGCAAATTGTCTGTTGATAAAAATGTCTCCATATATGTTTGTTGTACAAACCAACGGAAAGTAGGCATGAAGAGTATTCTAGCGCTTCGAATATTAAAGAGTGCAGTATCCGAAATGGACGAATAAACGTATATGTTACCGCATGGAAACACCTCCTGAAAAGGCGGTTTTGCTGCAGTGCTGGGCTACTATACCGTGAAACCACCCATTTAACCGTCACCCGTTGCCGCGAAGCCACGCTTCAAGGTTAAATGTACTTATAACCTGCGCTTTGACTACGGTCTTTTAAGTTTAAAAATGTGTTATACGAATTTTTATGCGCTACGTATAGCAAATCTTGAAATGTAACGACGATCAGAAGATTGGGCAAAGAAGTTGTGGCTTTTGAGCATCTTGAATTGTGGCAGTATTGCTTGACGATTATAGCGTCAGCATGACCCTGCTAGCACCCTGCTGATGTGTTGCTTTCACTTGCTTCAAGCCTAAAAGGGACATTCAAAAAAGCCTTGTTTAAGATTTAGAGATATTGTGCAAGTTAGGTCATGAATAAAATGCTAAAATTTAACATAATGTACAGTTTGTATTACTCGAGCAATTCAATGAACCATTTTTATACCTAATTACTATTTGCTTCGAATTTCAAGTTCACCATTTCCCGATTAAAAGTGAAAAAGATGGTCAGAGGTTTGTGCAAGGAAGTTGTAGCTTTTGAGCA
Organism: Rhipicephalus annulatus; assembly: GCA_013436015.1. Lineage (NCBI taxonomy): Eukaryota > Metazoa > Arthropoda > Arachnida > Ixodida > Ixodidae > Rhipicephalus > Rhipicephalus annulatus. The sequence goes on along the minus strand of WOVY01007723.1, from coordinate 36,834 downwards.
TCGTTTGAATTGTGGCATTAATGCTTCGCTATTATAGTGTTAGCATCACCCATGTTTCTAGTTTTATTGGCAATTGTGGACATTTCAGTCTGTGCAGAATGCTTCACGTTTGATTGCTTAGCACTCATTTTGCCATTAGCATTTCACTTTAAATATTCTCTGTTTACATGGAAGCATATATTATTTCAGTTTCAGTAGCACATAGGCGCATTGTTCCTGGGTGACTTGTGTCGATTGCATATTCAAATTACTTACCTGCTTATTCGTGCAGCGCTTGTCTTTAATTTTAAATTTAAAGAACGGGTCTGTTGCAGTGCATTTGCTATGCACCCTAGTAACGACCTACGAGCTTTATCATCAGGTCATGTCGGGTAGCAGCCATTTTGAGAGATATGGCAGTTCACCCTTTTCATAGCCGTGTGGGTGCTTTTTTACACTGCTCGGTTTGCTTAACTAATGGGAATAATGATTAGGGTTTTGATAAAAACAGAGTGTGCTCTGGCAATGCTGTGGTTCGTTTCTTGCATTTGATTTGGCCAAAAGAGCTACACATAAATATTCGTCGCCACAGGACAGTGTGGGCACATTTATTGCGGAATTTACTATGCCGCCATTAGTTCGGGTAACTCGCTAGTGGGAAAGCTAGCTGTGAAGTTGTTGCAGGAAATAGTAATGCATAAAATCTTATGGTCTACAAATTTATTATTTCTTGACAAATCTCGCTGGTGGTGTTGTCTTTGTTTCCTCATCGGTGCTTTGCTTTTCAGCGTATTCGTGACCCCACGTACAAATCTAATACGTTTGCTTATTGCACAAACTTCACTGTTTGTCTTGCATTCTTATGAAAATACAAATAGCTATGCTACTTGTCACTGAACTGCCTGTGCTGCACGAACTGTAGTTCGAAACAAATGTTTATAAACTGCATTAACAATGACTTGTTGTGTTGCTGCCATCATGTAGAATAATCTTCAATTTCAAATCTAATCTGCAAGTTCTTGACTGGTTGTTCAGTCTTTTGTTTCCTGTTTTCTAACAACTTGTGGCATTTGCTACTTGCAGGTGGTCGTTATAAAAGCTGGAAGAGGCGATGGTTTATTCTGAATGACAACTGCCTCTACTACTTTGAGTATACTACGGTAAGTACAATATTTGTGGTTGCTTTCTTCTGTGCAGACATTCAACACTGACAGTGCATTAGGTTGGGCTAGTTAGTGCAATGGAATATAGTTTCCTGAAGTTAACTAGGGGAGACTCTGGTGACGTAATCCTTAGCCACTACGGGAATTATAGGTAGCACACAAATTTGGCGAGTCTTCGTGCTTGCAGGCTTCGAACGCAGTTGTGGCTTTGTTTTATTGCTGTGTTTTTGTTTTGCTTTGAATAAGATTTAACAGTTGTGAACTGCGTGACCACATTTGAATTGGAAAGCTTAAAAGGTAAAAGTGGTGAATTGCAACTACATTGGCTGATTGTCATTTTGTTACAAAGAAGCTCCGAGCCACGCAAAGCTGAACAGAGCCAAAATCTTGAAGATTAGACAAATTGTTGTACTACCCATCATTCCCTTGCTGGCTGAAGTGGCCACACGTTGCAGCTTCCATAGACATTAGCGCCAGAGTTCCCTCTAGTGTATTTAATGAAACTGTGCAATGATACTTGAGAGACGTATCTCAAGGTTTTAAAACCATAAGGAAAAGAAGCGACAAAACATCTACCAATAAGCTTGCACAGCCAGAAGCAGCATTTCTCACGCCCACATAATCCCGAGCCTGAATCGAGGGCAAACAAACTGGCAAGGGCTCACTGTAGAAGAAAGGAGGCTCGACAAAAGACTGCATTTGGCCAGTTTGTATATAGCTACTTGAAATATGTGGTGCAACATTGAGTACAGCCAATAATACCCAACACTAAATTTGAAGTGAATTTGGTTGATAAATGCTTGCTTCAAGAAAAAACAAACAAACAAGAAAAGCCAATAACTTAGACTCTGGCAAGTGCAGTTCGGCATATGTGTTTAGTGTTTGTATATAGTGAGACAGTAACCTGATGCTGTTTCTAAATTGTGGGACTTGGTTCTCACCTTTTCTTGCTTGACCTCTTTATCATCCATAGGAAGATGTGACAGCCGTGCAAGGGGTGGTGGGGAAAATCATATTTTCAAGGAATTTCACTATCATAGCTGACAGCTAAATCTGACCTATTGATCGATATATGAGGTCTAACGTCCCCATACCACGACGATATGATTATGAGAGACGTCGTAATGGAGGGCTCAGGAAATTTTGACCTCCTGGGGTTTTTTAACGTGTACCCAAATCTGAGCACATGGGCCTACAGCATTTTCGCCTCTATCAAAAATGCAGCCGTTACAGCTGGGATTCGATCCCGCGACCTGCAGGTCAGCAGCAGAGTACCTTAGCCACTAGACCACCGGGGCGGGCGATGGCTAAATCTCATCATGTGATATCTATTTTGTGAACAGTGTGCTTAGTTGTGGGGTTTTAGCTACAAGCTCCCAGCAAGATGAAATAATTCAGGTGTCATATCAAATGAATGAAAAAAAGGCACAAGCCCAAGTAGGTTACTGGTTATGTCCATATTGATTGTGAAATAGTTTTTACAGCTTGTAAAATTTTACATATACACAGCCTGTTATGACTCCATTTAAGGCATTCTGTACCCATTCCTATGTCTACTGTGACAGTTCATAAGTTGTTATTATACATACTTGCATGTCCGGATGAGGGCATTGTTGATGGTTTTTGGGCAGCCATGTTGTCTCACGCTCTGAAATGTGAAAACTGTGATGCGGAAATGAGCGATTTTTTCGGGAAGAGTGAGCATGTAGATTATTGCACTTTTACAGACAAGTGGAATAAGTAAAAAAACTTGCGATTAGGCTGTGTCTTCAAGCCAGAGTTCTTCAATCAAAGGAGTAGTGAATCTCTCTATAGGCCCTATGTAGGCTGATTGTGGTATTATCGCTGACCAAAAAAAAAAACTAATGAATACTCGCGAGGACGTCAGCCCTGCATGTGGTGTAGAGGAGTTTGTGAAGAGTATATGCAGGGTTGCGCGCGGCTGTGGCGACCTAGTGTTTTGTACTGCTGATACCATGCGACGGTCTGCAGGTCCATGTAGAATTGTCGGGGTTTTGCAGCGCTGTTTTCAAATTTGTACAATTGAAGGACTTTTGCTTCAAGGACTGCCAGTCATCACTAGTGCTTGTACCCTTCCTTCTGCTAATGTACTAAGTCATCCTGTCCTGTTGTTTGTTCACACAGGACAAAGAACCTCGCGGCATCATCCCATTAGAGAATGTGCAAGTGAAGGAAGTCCAGGACAGGCACAAGCCCAACTGCTTCGAGCTCTACTCGGTGGGCAGCGAGCTGATCAAAGCATGCAAGACCGACTCGGAAGGCAAGGTGGTCGAAGGCAAACACACAGTCTACCGCATGTCAGCTGCCACACCCGAGGAAAAGGACCAGTGGATACAGTGCCTCCGGTCAGTAGCACTCTTACCATTGGAGGCGTTACCTGCTCTTCGTTGTGTGCAAACTTGGATATTTCAATACGGAAGTTTCAATACTGTGCAGCTCAGCTGCAATTGAAACCAATTCTTTCGAACCTGGGTGTATCTAGCTGTCTATTTGACATTTGAAATGTCCAGAAGTATGGAACTGTGCTGCACTCTTCTAGAAACACCATTAATGAGAACAAACACTCAATGATGCCAAGGGAAGCATAGGGGACTTTATGAGAAGCAATAGTAATGTAAATGTGAAGAAAGAAAAGGTAATACCACTAGCAGGGTCTGAATCGGGGTACTTCGAAAATCCTGGCAGTGGCGACTTATTTTTTCGTCCACTTTTCTTTCTTCACACTTACAATATAATAAGGTCCCCGATACTTTGCTTGGCATACTTGCTTGTTAGTTTTCACCAATATTGTGTCTAACAAAGCAAACGAGCTCTTACATTTACACTCTTTTCCTTCACTCTTATGAATAGGCATACGTATAATTTTCACCATATTGAGCGAAACATTGTTCTGCGCTACACTCCTGTTCGGCTTGGAGGTGTAGCATGCTTGGCTGCTGACCTGCAAGTCACTGGTTCAATCCTGGCCATGGCAGTGACAATCTAATTTAGGTGAAATTCTAAAAACCCATGCATGTTATACATCAGGGCAGACTAAAGGATATGAAATGGTCGATATTTCTGGGAGCCCTTTACAACGGCATGCGTCACAATGATGTCCGTTTGACGCATAAAACACCAGATGTTATTACTTATTGCAGTACACTACTGCACGCACACTTCTTGTGGCTCCACGATTGCTTCTTGCATGATTGGAAATATTTCTGCTGACAAAATTGCACTGGCTTGGCAGGTTCTGTTAAGGGGAGATGCTACTCGAAAAACGATATTCTTTAATAAGAGTCTGAATTTAACACAAATTGGCATACTAATAGTTTTTTCTTTTCTTTTCAAATACAATAGAATTTTTTCTCCTCTTTTCAAATATGTCATTCATTTTCATGTAGATTGCTTGGTTTTCTTTCTGCAGGTCAGATACTGCAAAATTATGGCCATTGTTATGCAACAATTTTGACCTATAAAAGTTTGAGATAAAGCATGCAGATATAGCTGACTATGATCCTTTGGAACTGTAGAGTGCAAAAACTATATAAATTTTGTGTGTAAAAAGGTGAAATACAATAATAAAATCAAAAAATTTACTATGGCTCTAGTTGCCAAGGGCTTTCAACGTTATGTAATTTTTGAAAAACATAATCAACCAGCACTGACAATCTGAATAGATACTTGCACTCTATGGGTCTTCATCATGCTATGTGCGAAGTTTCATAGAGGTATGACAATTCTAAGTATATGAACTAGCGTGTATAATAAGCACAGATCACACAAAACTGCAAAAGGAGAAAAACGCATTTGAAAGTTTGAATCCTTTTTTTTTTATTACAGAGTTCTTAGAAATGCATAATCTTTGGCCATAATGTTCAACAGAATTTTGAAAAGCACTGCAAGTTACTATAACTGTCCTGCAGCATAGGTTGTGCCCTCACGGTCCTTGCGAGCACTCTCTTCTAGCCGTGCCCTTTTCACTCCACGACGACGGTGGGCCCTTGCTTCTGCTGTCAGACGCTTGAACATTCTCTTGATGCGCCTCGCATCGCGGGAATCACTGAAAGTAACTAGATCTCTAGATGGCAGTATGTTGAGCTCTTCCAGGATCTGCTCGAAAGTAGCATGACCCTTGTTGAACCACAGGATTGCCATAGCTGCGGCAGTCTTGACAACCGTTCGGGAGACAAACTTAGTCTTGGGGCAAAGTAGCCAAATTTTGCTGTTCAGGGATTTCGATGCATTCTGGGTTTTCCCTTTGATGCATCGAGCAAGGAGCTTCTCATCCGTTAGCCGCTTATAAATGGGCAAAACAGCCAGTCCCTGTGCTTTTGTCAGGAGAGGTGTGTGGCGTGGTGCAGGTTCACCAAGTGCTTCAGCGCGTTGATGTTTGCACCACGACTCTGTTCCTGCAAGGCAAAACTTGTGGCTGCCAGCATTGTCAGTAGAGCATGAGTGGAAGTACGAAGCCCATACTGCAGTGTACATATCCCGTACACTCCCCCTGTTGCTTGTTATGGCAATCTGATAGTATGTTTGGAGCTTCTGAATGGCTGGCTCTTTTATTTTCTGCCCTCGTGGTAATGGCACATGCAGCTTCCGTAGCGCGGTGCCAAGTCTCTTGGCCACATGATTAGTGCAGTCTTCTTTTTCTATATTGACAGCACCATAGACTTTTGACTCTGCAACTTCACTATATGCTTTGCTGTCACGGTCTCTCAAGAATGTCATGAAATGCAGTGGGGTGTCATAAGTCAATGTTCTCTGCCAAATGCGCATTGCAGCCTCCGTTTCCATGGCATGGGAGGAACAGTCTGCATTTTTTTCACAGACTGGGCCATGGAATGCCTGCCACACTTCCTCGTCTGGGCCCATATCCTTGTGCCTACTGCATGTCAGGCAGTAATTTGATATGACCTCGAAGTCTAAGCAGAGGCCAGTATCTAAGGTGATAACTGCCATTGTGGCTTTTGTGGCCCCTCTTCTGCCAAGTGCCGTCGAACATAACAGTCACATCAGTTTCGCCAGCTACTTCTTTCGTCAACTCTCTGGATCGGCGCAAGTTTTCACTCACAGCTGCCATGGCAGCGGTGTGCACCTTCTTTGCTATCGAAAAAAAATCCTCGGTGGTGCATTGGCTTTGGGAGTCCAATAATGGAGCAAAATCTCGACAATTGCTCATGCCCAATGCCGACAGCGCGTGCAGCCACCACCGCCTTCACATTTACAGCGAAACTATCTCGGGAGCTCCCACTGTCGTACCGTTGGCTCACTCGGCTGCTGCCGTCCGCCGTAACACGCAGTGACGTATAGGAGCACGAAAGAACAGTCGCTGAGCATTCGCTATTTTCACAATGAAGTTCGAGGAGCGACGAAAGTTCCTTGCGCTTTTCTGCCGGCTCCCGAACGGCAAGTTTTTGAATACCGCAAGCAGGGCATGCCGCACCTGCCACAAGTGCCGTCAGCAAGAGGGTGTCGCACAAAACTGTCGTTGCACAAACCTCATCGCGCTGTCTTTCGTCTTTTTCGAAGAAGCCGAGCTTCTTTTCCGAAACACTGACGAAAGAAAGCGCAGCGTCAATCCCTTCATCGCAGCCACTGTCGCTCGCGCACTCGTCGATGCCCCCGTCAGGCCTAGCACACGTAGGCGCGTTCTTGTTCGTCGCCGTCGTTCAGGGCGCTTTACGCCGCCTTCCCTTGAACTTGTGCTTCGTTCGAAACTTCTGCGGTCTTACCTTGCACTTTTTTGGGCTTGTCATCGCGGAAATATGCGTAGACGCGCAGAAAAGCAGACGGACCAAATGCCGATGGCCGCCACCAACACAGCTGACAATGACTCAGTAGCCAATGGCGATGCGGCTTAGGGTGCCGCGCGTTTCAAACCGCTCAAACCACGTGATAAAAAGGCCTCGTTTTTTTTTTTTTTGCCTGCGTACGAAACTGGCGGTCGTCGGAGCTGTAAAAAGAAGGCCGGACGCAACTTTTCCAACCGATCGCGATGGCGGGCGGCACTGCGACGGGGAGCAGGGCGCAGTCAAAGATGGCCAATATCGGCACAAATTCACGAAATTTTGAGCCACCGCGACGCCTTCATACACATTTTTTTTGCATTTTGCGGTTCGAATTTAGTTTTGAAATTTTCACAGATGAAAGAAGAAGGTTTGAATATTACAATGCAATAAAAATCAGAAATACGAGAAATTTCGCTAAAAACACGATTTTTTCGACTCTCATCTCCCCTTAAACAGGTCATAGAACCTGAACGGAAGCGAACCCAATTGGAGGCAATTTGTCGTAAAATTTCTTGAGGCCAAGCTTCCCCTCATGTGTACATGTGTCTGCTTGTGTATGGGTCTTTGAAGGCTGGGTTCGTCATTTTTTGAAGGCTGGGTTCGTCATGGAAGGCGAGGCTTCTGCGCACTCGTATTGCTCCTCAAGTATTGCGACAGCATGTGGCTGACTTCAGTTTCGATCGCTTGCATCTTTAAAGCTTAAAGCGTTTAGAAAACTTCGTACATGAAAATGTGAAGGGGAGGAACAATCTGGTGGGTCAGTGTACATTCTGGTGCCATATTAAGAGTATTTGTTTTCTTGGAGAACTGAATGGCGTGTTTGCGGCTGCAAACTGACCCACTACGTCATGGACACCATGTTTACTTTGAAAAACGGGCGTGCTGAAAAGGTGGTGCAGTCTTTGAAATAGAAAGAAAAGAAAAGGGCCTTCTTGCAAAGGGAATTACCTAAGGCTGTTTGAGTCTCATAATGAATAAAGCAGCATTCGTATTGGTTATGGCTTAGGAGAAAATTATCAGTAGACCCAAGCTCTATTTCTTGGTGCAGTAGCAGGCATGCACATCAGTTCTGGTGCAGTAGCAGGCATGCACATCAGTTTTGTAGCTATCGTAGTGCTGTCGAGGGAAGTTGTCTCCCAGAGTAGCATTTTTATTATTGCCACCAAGGTCATAGCGCGATGAAAAGAGTGTGCTGCGCTGTTCACGATTCTTTCCATCGCTCCTGTACACGTATTCTTGCCTTTGGGTTCCTCAAAATCATGTAATTATAACCTTCTTTCAGTGTTTTCCTTGCAAAGCTTGGTAGTCGAGGTGCTCCCAGTTTTTGCGAAATCTGGAGCTGCTCATTACCAGCACATGTTGTCAAAAACCTAGAAAGACGACGAAATGCTTGTTTTATACTGTGCAAACAAAATTGTCATGACAGCAACTCGCTCATTGTGTTTGTTTTAGCATTTTTAGCAGTTTTATTAATATGCTCCTGATCACCAGGTTAAGAGAGAAGGTTTTTTTGTTACGTAAGGCATATATGTATCAATGAATTATGTGGTAAATTGTTAGACAATGTTTTTGATGCTATGTGCCAGTGTGTACACCTTGAATTCCATTACCACACAGTGAATATGTTAAACTGCTTGCAACCGGTATCTAGCAATTTGAAATCTTCCAGGACAGAGATTTGAATTAAGTGTCACGAATTTTCTAAGAGCAAAAACATGCAGTTTCGTAGCAAATATGCTATTACATTAAAAAAATTGGGCTAGTAGTAGTAGTTATGCCTAACCTCGCACCATGCATTTTTTCTGCTATTGCAGCCAAAGCATCAGCCACAACCCGTTCTACGACATGCTATCGGCACGCAAGAAAAAAGCAGCGCAGCACTACAACCATAAGTGATGAGAAATGCGGGTCCCCTGCAAGCCGTCCTCTTCCAAGACAGTGAATCTAGTCACAATTTTTGTACATATTATATATATAAGCCATCTAATGATTTGCAATAATAAACGGTGATTTTACTATATCTCTGTTGCTTGAACTGATGTCGCGACATTGCACCCTCCAAAAAAACCTTGTGCGTACTTCATACGTCATCTTTTTGGCAGTCACAGACGGGGGTAAAGTCTTTGAAAGGTTGCGTTCTGAGCTGAAAAAGCACTGCGTCTCATTTACATCGCAACAGAAATGAAAAGAAGGCCACAAAGACAGCACACCACTTGGATGTAGATAGCACTTTATCCTTTCAATTTTCTGACAATAACAATATTTTACATATGTCAGTATTTTCATACCAAAAGATATTCCCATTTTCACCGAGTACACCAACAAGCCTCGAGACATCTTTCCGCTTCTTATTTTGATTGCATTTCAGCCTATTGGCTGAGATAAAATAAAGTAGACTTTGTTGTTGTATGGATTGGATTTTGCAGGCACTGTTTTCCACCGTTAAGTAGTGTTAATTTTTCTGCTCATATGAACAAATGCGTTGTTTGCATCAGCATAAACCTATGCGTAACAGTATGGCTAGTGATTGTTGTGAGTAAAGAGTTTTGAAGAGTGTTACTATTTATAGTATTGATTGTATGGCTGATATAATATGGCTGGTAGCCTGCTGCATTATCTTTTAAAAGGTCTTCACGTTTTCCCCAAACAGTCGCAAGCTCTCTAACCCACACTTGCTTTCCAACGGAAAAGGCGGGTGACAGGTACCTGTCTTCCACTGCCGAGGCTTGCGTTCAGCTTCCCTGGCTCGCGCTTTGTTGGTGTTGCAGGAGCGACGTCATCATTGGCGAATGATCAGCTCTGCTAACCCTCACAAAGCCAGCGGCGGCCTGGTTAGGCCAAATCGCTTCGGTGCTTGTTTCGGCAGGCGAAGGAGCTTTACTCTCTGGCGTCCTCTACATCGTAGGCGAACAAGCTGAAAAAGTGTTTAATCGATGTGCACTCGAACGTTGCGAGTGGTGGAGAGGGTGAAGCTAGAGAGAGGTGACAGGCAGCGAGCATGCAGTAGGCGGAGAAAAGAGTGGCGTCACCGCGCACTGCGAGGGAAGGCGTGGCCTACTTGGCATTGCCCAAACAGCTGCGGCGAAGGGAGCGCGGTGCGGCGTGTTGGCGCGGAGACACGGACGGACAGCGTTACATAAGCCAGCCAAAGAGCTGCATCGCATTTAATAAAAGGACGCTGTTTTATGCCTCCCGCCTAGGGCGCACGACTTAACGCATTTAGAGATTTCTTCAGGAAAATTAAAACTGCGCTAAAAACGAGACACGAGAACGAAAGGGATTATACAATCACATACTAACAGCTGGTTTATTGAAAAAGTACACTACCCTTTCGGAACCAAACTAAATACATGCACAAAGACAAACAAGACCACTGGACAAGTTGCAAGACTTTTATCAACTAGAACTGAAATCACGCTCTTTGCTGGAAAGATACACAGATGAGTCACTAACGCCGTAATCAGGCCAGTGTTTAGCTATCCAAGATGCCTCCAAGATCTCACCTACTTTTTGGTTCTTGGCTCCCCTAATACCTTGGCACTGCTGAAGATGGGCTTGCATCTCTGCACGCATGCGCCACAATGAACTGGTAGATGCCTCCTACTCCCGTCTTCCATAGAATTAGCATGCTGCATCAAACGTTTATTAATACACCTTCCAGTCTGCCCCGCACAAACCATTCCACAGGTCAGGGGGAACTCGTAGACTATTCCCGTTATACAGGTTTCATATGCACGTCTGTGCTTAACATCGCGTCTTTCATCCTTTATCCTGTTCGTATCAGACATGCCGCCCAAACGGGATAACTTGCAAGGCGCTGAAAAAACCAGATCGACCCCGTATCTTCCTGCCACCTTTTTTATGCTATGTGATACCTTGTGTAGGTAAGGCATCACTTTGACATTCCACCTCTCACTCTTCAGATTCTTTTCCCTCATTTGCCCTTGCGTCATTGACAACGCCCTGGTACAATGGCATACGACCCTCAAAAGTGATTCTGCTACAGCCTGAAGCAGTGTTTCTGGGAAACCTGTATTTCTGAGACGGCTCACTGGTGAACAAAACTACGTTTGACTTTGTGGTGACAAGATTTGGTAAAAGATGACCTTAAGCATGACATTGTAATGCCCCTCTTCACAAGCTTCGAGTAAGAGGAACCAAAAGGCAAAAGGGCCCTGTTTGTGCAGGGTGAGTGCAACCAGCACACGCTTTTGCTATCGTTAAAAAGCAACTTTAATTCTAAAAACTGCAGAATACCATTGTCAGACATTTGGAAAGTAAAATTCAACTTGGTCGCTGTGACATCAAAGCACTAAAGAATACACCTCGCTCTCTCTTCAAGGTTGCTGTATGAGCTAGTTTTTACAAGTATACAAAAGTTATGTACATGTCTAAAGACACGAACAAATGTAATCGTCAGTAAGCACACTTCGGAAGCATAGAAAAATGCACAGAAAATCCACAGTGTAATGCGCAGATGACTAGAAAATTTAGGTAAACAATGCTGGCGTGACTTGTGGCGTGCTCTCTCACCATACACAGACCTGTTCCGAAAATTTGGCTTGTAATTCGAGCATTTAGTGGCCCTGTATCACAGAGCTTCCCATTTCGAGCTATTGCTGTAGCCTTGGACAAATGGGAAGTTGTGGTAGCAGATGAATTTTGTCAATTTATCAGTAGGCCCGCCACATCACAATGTGCCTTATTTGATAATTTTGTCGCTTTAACCAGCCAGAAAATGAATGCTTGCTATTGGGCCCAGCAACCTCAACTAGACCCCTTATTTACGTTGAGCTGGCATCTCTCATAATCATATGGTGGTTTTGGGATGTTAAACCCCACAAATCAATCAATCAATACGTTGAGCTGTAATGTGCTATATCATCATAATGTGCTATATCATCATGTCGTCAAAAATCTACCTCTGGACCAGATGGCATTAGGTACAATATGCTAAAGAACCTTGGGCCAACAGGCACAACCATTCTCTTAGACATTTACAATAATCTATGCATGCAAGAAATTGTACCCGAGTCCTGGAAGTTTGCTCGCATCATTCCGATGTTAAAACCGGCTGAGACGCCGTTGAGCCTTGAATACTTCCGCCCAATCAGTCTGACAAGTTTTTTATGTAAGGTAATAGAAAAAATGATTGATGCGCGATGTCAGTGGTGGTGCAACAGAACCGGCATATTCTCCAACCACTTAACAGGTTTTGGGAAACGGAGGTGCACAATGGATGCAATACTGGACATAGTAACGTATGTAGAGCATGAATGCGCCTGTGGTAGTTTGACGGTCGCAGTGTTCTTAGAGATCAAAACGGCATTTGGCACTATCGGTCACACTCATGTTCTGGTGAGTATGTTGGAACTCTGGCTGTCTGGCAGGTCTTTGCGATACGGTGGATATGAATGGAATGAAAAAAAAAAACTTCCGTCCTGCAGGATGCGCTTAGCGCGTAGCGGGGGTCTCCCACGTAGGGACCGACAGGGAGTACCTTGTGGCCGCTTCGTGGGCCTGCTGGACGGCCCATTGCTGGTCGGCGAGAAGTGAGCTCCTGAGGGACCTCTGCCACTTGCTTGAGGTAGAGTCGGGAGGAGTGTTTCTACACTCCCAGAGCATGTGTGTGAGCGTAACCCTGTGTGCACACAAACAAGGGACATGTGTCGCTGGGGTACGCATCAGAATAATAAGCGTGAAGCTTGGCAAGGTTTGGGTACGTATGTGTCTGTAATAGGCGTAGGGTTAATGCCTGCGGGTTTATAAGTTTTGGATGTGGGGGTGGAAAAATGCAGCGTTCAAGGTAAAAGTGCTTTGTTGTGTCGTTGTACGTAATGGGTGCATCCCGATTGGTCTCTAACTCAGCAAGATGGGGTTGACCTGTGGCGGCACGGTCGGTAAGTGTGCGCGCTGCATCATGGGCGACGTCGTTGAGGTTGGATGGGGCACCCGGCACCCGGCCGAGATGGGCGGGGAACCAGATGACAAAGTGGTGCTTCAAGGTACTCGGGTTCGCTTTGCGCAGGGCACGTAACGCCTGGTCGGAGATTATTCTACGTTCGAAGGTTTTGATGACTGGTCTGGAATTGCTGTAGATGAGTTTCCGTTTGCTGTCAAGCATAGCTGTAGCTATAGCTACTTGCTTAGCAACTTCGGAGTTTCGGGTGAGGATTGTGGCAGAGTTAAGAATCTGCTGCGCGGATGATACCGCGACCGCGGCAAAGGCTCGGCTGTTACGATAGGCAGCGGCGTCCACCAACGAGACATTGTCCGCTTCCTTGTCTATGCGCTTGAGAATGGCGGTCACCCGCGCAAGGCACCTGTCTCTGTTGTATTTGGGTGTACATTTCGCGGAATAGGAGCGATCGAGATAAGGTCGCGGTTTTCATGGGGAAGAGTCAACTCTGGGGGGCCCCTGGCCGTCGAGGAGAAGAAGCCGAGCTCGCGCAGAATACGGTGGCCCGCCTTGGTGGTGGTGAGTCGGGTCAATTGCACACGTTCCTGAGCTTCGGCGATCTCTTCTAGCGTGCTATGTACGCCAAGCTCGAGGAGTTTGTGCGTTGGAGTGGTGATAGAGAGGTCGAGGGCTCGTGTGACCACTTTGCGATTAAGCGCATTGAGTTGATCGCGCTCAGCACGTAGCCATTTGTGGTGGATATCTAAATTTTTATCAGGTCGTAAAATATTCATTCAGACGAGCGGAGAAAAGAGTGTAGAACACGAAGACTGGCAGGGAGTGCCACAAGGAAGCGTACTCAGCCCTTTCCTTTTGAGCTGTGTTATGGCAGATTTTGCAAAAAAGACTGCCTTCTAGGTTGAAACGCTCTTCATATGCAGATGATGTGTGCATTTGGGCATCTGGCACGGACGTTCAGTTAATTCAGATGGAATATTAAGACGAAATAGATATTATTAACAACTTTTTAAAAGAAAGAAGAATGGTTCTCTCGCACGCAAAGACAGCTGTATTGCCCTTCACCCGTAAGGAGTTAAAAAACTTCAATCTCAATTGAGAAGGAGAACCACTAATGACTGTGACACAGTATCGGTTTCTCGGAGTAATTAATACTTGATAGGCAGCTATCATGGGCACCTCACATAAAGAAACTCGAAAACGAGGTGAATATGCCTGTGAATATACTCCGCAGAATTTCCGGCACATCATGGGGCGGATCTGTATCATCCTTGCTCACTGTTCACAACGATTTAATACGACGAAAAATTGCATATTCCGCAGCAGTCTTACAAGGCGATTCCCGCACTTCAGAGGAGCGACTTCAAAGGTTATTATCTAAGGTACTGCGCGTCTGCCTAGGTGTTCCACGAGCAACTTCCAGCAGCCTTGTCATAGCAGAGACTCGACAACCACCCTTTTCAGTCATGAGAACAACCGAAACATGCCATTTTTTTCGCTTACAGACGCAACACAAATATCACCCATTGGCACTGGAGATCTTATGAAGAGATGAAAGCAAAGTTCATGAATAAATACAGAGTAATGTACATATATTACCAAGAAATTAATTTTGGAGCTCTGAAATGAACTATCCTCGATCCATGGCTGCTTTCAATATCAAGCATTGAATTCTGAGTAGATAGCATTATCAGAAAAAGAGACATGTTCATCCAAGCTGCTCAACAACTAGCACGTTATCAGGTACACATGCGGTATCAAGGGTACAGACACGTTTATACAGATGGCTCAAGTATTACAGCGTCTTCAACATCGGCATTTATTGTACCACAGCTAATTATTCAGGAATCTTCTGAATCACGTCGCACGACGTCATCTATTACAGCTGAAATTTTCGCTATTCTGAATGCTATAAAGTTTATAAACTTGGCAGCAGACGCGAGAAAATGGGTAATTTTCAGCGATTCACAGGCCGTTTTAAGGTCACTCTCCAGTACAAATACGACAGTGATTAGTGACAGTATGACATACGAAACACTGAAAGGGCTCACCAAAGCAAGCAAGGCAAAACATGAGATTAAAGTTCAGTGGATACCTGGCCATTGCAATATTCTTGGAAACACAGTGGCGGATGCTGCAGCATGACAAGCACATCGTAAAGATGTTACTGCTTGTTTACCAATTTCGAAAAATGAATCGCGTAGTATTATAAAGGCTACAACTTTCAGAATGAGCAAGACTGCTTTGTTTGACCAAAGTATCAAGAGCTGTGATTCATATCACATCGATTCATTCATTGAATTCAGAATTAGGCTAGCATTAGATAAATGTATGGAAACTCTTATTGACCGGTTGAGGCTAGACACCGCATACACAAAACATTTTTTTTGCACAGAATTGGCAGAGCTGAAGCTCCTGAATGCAAATCTGGATTCATAGATGTCACCTTGTCACCATCAGAGACTTCATTCGTTGGCTTTTGAACATTGTCTTATCATTGTGTTGTGATATGTGCATATGTGTTTTCGCATATGTGTGCTCGAGTGTTCCATTTTCCATGCACCGTTTCGTATGTTTTCTTTTAAGATGCGTATTCAACTTTCACTCAAGTGCTAAGGAGTAGCCGGTGCCATACTTGTGCGCCAACATCTCCTTATATATCATATCAATAAAAATATCCTTTCTTTATATCTATGTTGAGCACAATATAGTTGAACAGCATTTAGAAGTTCGGAAAGTACCACGCTGATTACTGTAGAATGGGGGCGGGTGTCACAAACGAGTGCTCAGAAAAGAGCGCACAGACAAATTCTGGTGACAGTGACGATACTAAGCGCTGTTATGACCATCGTTAGCAGGTGCCATGCTGTCGCTGAGAAACGTAGCCCGGCAGCGTTCCCACGCCCGGAACCCCAGTTTCTCGGATCCAGCGGCGGGGAGCGACAAAAGGATTAGAAGACGGTGCGTGAGCCAATGTCCCTACAAGCAGTTCCTCCGAACCAGCTTGTTTAGCAAGATGGCGAAGCAGACCGACCGCACAGGTCGTGTCTCCGTGATTCAAGTATCTACTCCTTGGCTGCTCTTCCAGGAAAAGGCGGAAGAAGCAAACCAACCGCCAAATTGTTCCGGGATAGAACCCCATTTACCCTCTTCTATAAGAGCATTGAGTTGGGAGATGCAATAACTATTCGGCGGACCATGCGTTACTGACTGATGCCCTGTGGGTGGTGTTTTGTGTGTGTGATCGGTGTTCCACTGAAGGAGGAGGAGCCCGACAGGGCTTAAATTGACGCTGCAGAGTGCTGGACGTCGCTCTGAACCATGTAATGGTTCAACCACCGCGTTCGTGGTTTGTGAACTCCTAACCACATGCTGTATATAATTGTAAATAGTGCAATAAACCTGTTTGTTTTTCGTATCCCCATTTTGTCAGCGTTCGTTTCCTCCACCCAAAGTTACACCACGCCACCACAAAAGACCGGGTAGACCCCAGTCCGCAACAATGGGTGCTCAGCGCTGGGATTTGGAACGACTACTGGTGAACAGCACCGGGATCCACAACAGCGCCAGAGAGACGTCTCAAGGTCAACGCTAAAGAAGAAAACAAGCATCCAGGCTCCCCGGGCGGGCCGTCTCTTCCCATCGGAAGCGTAGTTTCGCCGACCCACCTCGTCACACCGGCCGCCGAGGAAGCCCCGGAAAGATCTGGAAGGAAAGGAGCATGGGGATATAGAGTTGAGTCACCAGTCGCGGATGGTCCTCGAAACGTCTCGCTTTTTCTCCAGCCTTGGCTGTGCATCGCGCCGATGAAACGATTAGAATTTTCTGGAAACTAGCGCAAAATGTATTTAAGCGAGCAACGGAGAAGGGAGATCAGGAGAAGGAAGTTTGCGCCAGTGTGCATAGGGTCATTCCGCCGTGTAGGCGAAGGCTTTTGTCCTCAGTGACAAAAGAGCGGAACAAGAAGACAGTTTACGCCTGTGAGCGTAGGCAGGAGATGAAGGAAGTTTTGCACAAGTGTGCGTAGGGTCATTCCGCCGTGTCGGCGAAGGCTTTTGTCGTCAGTGACAAAGCAGGTAATGAGGAGTGTTTCCACCTAAGGGGTGAAGGCTTGTGTTACAAGCAGAAGAGTGTGCCTACCGCCAGCGAGCGAGGACGTGTCACAGTAGCTGCGCGTGGGAAGCCGACGTGTTCCTGGCGAGAAAGTTTGGTGCTTGGAGAGCGGCCAATGGAAGACGCGATATTTCCTGGAAGAGAAACTTCGGAGGCAGCGGACCGACAACAGCGCTGCACTTTGAGTGATTCTTCGAAGAGTATCATTCAGACTTTGTTCCAAGGACTAAGTTCCAAGGAATAAGTTTTCGAACTCTTTAGTCTTTAAGTGTCTTGGTTGTTGGATGCATGTGTTGCATTGTAGCGTGTATTGTTGTTTGTGTCCGTTGATTCGAGCGTAGCTGATTGTATTGAGTAGTCAATTGTTTGATTGGTGAAATATTGTACTGAACTATTGCGAGTGTGCATGATTGTGTATTGTTCGATCTGCCATACTTAAGAATATAATTTTGTTTTGTTTATCGACTCTCGGCTCTGACTAGTTCTTTGGACCACAGCCGGCGTCTACTGGCGCGCCAAATAGGACCAATTCTGAATTGTCCGCGCTTTCGGGGTGCAGTTTGGGGGACCGATACTTCGGTCTTTGGAATTAGCCCGGTGATCGCCTCCCTAATTAATGGTACCTGTGACAGCGAGTCACCTTGGTGACTAAACAAGCGACTTAAAGAGGTGGCTAAAGTACTGCCCAAACACTTGGCAATGTTTTCGAAAAGTGAGGTCACTAGTCGTCCGGCTCTCTCTGTCTGCTTGGAGTGCATGCCCGTTGCTGCAGGTTTGTGAGTTTGCCTTTTAAAGAGGTAACGCCCCAGACTTCTAAAGTTGCAACTGTCAGTTTAGTAGCCTGCAAAGTTTTATTTGAAGCGTTTATTAGAACCATGTCATTTAGTGAAATTAAAATTTGAATTGTTGAGGACTGTGTGGAATTACTAGGTTGTTTGCTGCTCTGCTGTACATCATTCTTTTTATAAGGATCGCTCCCTATTTGCCAAGTAGTTTTGGGGGTCCGCAATACTTGTATTTTTTTCTTTGTTTGTCTAACACTTATTGTCCCCACATGGTTTGTTCGATTGAAAGTATGTATCGGTATGCAATATGTTGTCCATTATAATCCTACTATGTCGCCTTTGGTTAGTCAAGTTTGAGTTCACATGTAGTTACCATATATTTGTGCCCAAAATATACTTGAAGCTTCCCAAACAGCATTATTTGTCGAACTGCTTGTGCTGTTGTGATGGATAGCATAGTTTTTGTTTCAAAAATAACATTTGGTTGCTGCAATTTGCTCAAATAAAATATACATTACTTGTTATGTTATCTTTCTTAATTAGTGCTATCCGGTGTTCAACTGCTTGAGCACTTTTCTGCACAATAGCGGTTGCAGAACCAGTCAAGGTACTGTAACCGCCGGTCTCTATTTCACACAGCATGGATGATTGTAAAAA
This sequence comes from Rhipicephalus annulatus, assembly GCA_013436015.1. Taxonomy (NCBI): domain Eukaryota; kingdom Metazoa; phylum Arthropoda; class Arachnida; order Ixodida; family Ixodidae; genus Rhipicephalus; species Rhipicephalus annulatus. The sequence continues at coordinate 18,422 of WOVY01007723.1, read as the reverse complement.
GAAGAGCTAGCCTGCGTGCGCTGGGAGCCATACCTAGACCCTCCGCTTTGAAGGCGAGCATTTTAACGCTGTACACCAACACTTGCTGATTGTGAATACATCTAAGCCATGTGCTGTACGCGTGCTGTACGCGTGATGAAAAAAAACAAATAATACCGTTTTGGGGCCGTCTCATTTACGAGAAAACTACGAAGTTTTCTGACCTTCTGTGACGTAATACCATTAATATCAAAAATGTATGAAACAGGTATTAGCTCGTTTTGCATAAACCCTGCTGTCGATGTCTTTGGTTGTGAGCGCAAGTTTAAAAAGATGATAATGAATTAATAGAAGATTCAATTAGAGTGAGAGTCGATGCCATGCCTCTGTGGGTGACTGGTAGACTGCGCCTTGTTGACAGCGATGCTTGACTGTAGCGTACAGTGATAGATCGAAGTTTAATGCAAATATTTATAATTATATTGTAAATAAGTGAAGGGACAGAGTAAGTCGTATATGCCCAATCAGGTAAGTAAAGTGTTAAATGAAAAATATTTTTGCGTTTATGCGAAGCACTAATTATGGTTATTTGGTAACAGGGTTGGCACGAGGACTTTTTCATTTGGCAGCACCGAATACAACAATGTTCCTTCAGGAGGTATGCAGGTAGACTTAGAGCTTATGAACTGTGTCTCGAATATAATTTCTCTTTGGGGGGAAAATAGACAAAGAAGGGCAGGCAGAAATGTTTAGAGGCAGTCCCTCTTTAGGTGTATCCCTTGATTAGTAACTGCTAATAACTATGGGAGGTCAAACCTTTGTAAAAGCTTCTCTGTGAACTTCGAGGATGTATGCTGGCGACACTGGGACATTTAAGACCAAAAAACGTTACTTCCACACCCCGACAGCTTCTTCCTTCAACACCCTAACACAGCATGAACGTACTCGAACATACTTTATGGATATTTAATTAGAAATACTTAAGCGCAAGGAAGTGAACACGACGATAAAAACTTTGCGCTTAACCTGCGTTTCTTGTTTTACTGTTTGTTTTTACATCTTTGTTGAGATTAACATCTCTTGAATGTGTTTAGTTTTAGCAATACAGCATTCCTATGTCTGAAAGACTATTCCATTAACGACTTACTGATAAATGCCAACGCTGTTTGCCACCTTGACTGGTGCAGCAACCACAATTCTGCTCGACCAGTCGACCACCAGAGGATGCTAATGAGTAACATAACACACATTGTACATTTTGTTGAAGGAAATTGCACCGACCACAATTTATTTTCGGAACAGAAACAATGCAAGCCATCAGGACAACACAAGCCGGTTGACAACACATACAGTTATGGATGCTGCAAGTATAGTCTCGAAACAAATATGGTAGCTACATGAGGACTCACACCCAATCAAGCAACAACGACATGTGGTTCTACTATAAATTAAAATGGTCAATGTATATTGCTTATCGATACATATTCGAAAAAAAACATGTAGCATAACAGATTTCAGGCTAAAGGAAAAAAATACGAAAATTGCAGAAGGTTTGTACATTTGAAGCGATACAAAAAGGAGCAGTGGCGGCTGTATTTTAGATAAAGGCTAAAAAGCTGTAGGCCCATGTCCTCAGATTCAGGTGCACGTTAAAGAATCCCTGGTGGTCGAAATTTCGGGAGCCCTCCGCTACGGTGTCTCTCTTAATCATATGGTGGTTGTGGGACGTTAAACCTCATACATCAAATCATCATTTATTTATATGTGGGGTTTAACATCCCACAACCACCATATGATTATGAGAGACGCCGTAGTGGAGGGCTCCGGAAATTTCGACCACCTGGGGTTCTTTAACGTGCACCCAAATCTGAGCACACGGGCCAACAACATTTCCGCCTCCATCGGAAATGCAGCCACCGCAGCCGGGATTTGATCCCGCGACCGGCAGGTCAGCAGCCGAGTACCTTAGCCACTAGACCACCGCGGTGGGGCTACATCAAATCATCAATAAAGGAACAAGGAGCGGCAAACAAAGGATTGAACACAACCCTCAATATTTCTAAATATTTTCACTGAATGACGGCTCACTAATAAAGGCTGCAAATAAATCTTTTTTGAACCCTACTCGACTGTAAACAAGCCCCGCCACGGTGGTCTAGTGGCTAAGGTACTCGGCTGCTGACCCGCAGGTCACGGGATGGAATCCCGGCCGCGGCGGCTGCATTTTTGATGGAGGGGGAAATGTTGTAGGCTCGTGCGCTCAGATTTGGGTGCTGTTGGGAATCCCACCGCTCATCACCAGTTGTTGTGATCCCGGGGTGCTGTGGTAGCGTGGTGTAGCTTCGGGTTGAGGAAACGAACGCTTACGAGACGGGGATACGAAAAACAAACAGGTTCATGGCACTATTTACAAATATTTACAGCATGGTAGGTTAGGAGTTCACAAACCACGAACGTGGTGGTTGAACCGCTACCCAGTTCAGAGCTAGGTTCAGAGCCTTCACAAACTACGAACGTGGTGGTTGAACCTTTACTTGGTTCAGAGCCTTCACAAACTACGAACGTGGTGGTTGAACCTTTACTTGGTTCAGAGCCTCACAAACTACGAACGTGGTGGTTGAACCTTTACTTGGTTCAGAGCAACGTCCTGCACTCAGCGGCGCCGTTATAAGCCCTGTCGGGCTCCTCCTTCTTCAGTGGAACACCAATCACACACACACACAACAGGTGAGGGGTACGAGCATGCACGGCGCACGTGAACATCCAATTTCGAGTCAAGATCACTGCACTTAAAGGTGGCGCCAGAGAGGCTCTTGCTCGTCGTGTATGTCGCTGGTCGAGGGGTCCCAAGCTTCGGACAGCAGACATCAAACGGTCCGCCAATCTGTCCGCTCAATTAGCAGGGCACTTTGTGGCGGCGGTCGCCGTTTCTTCAAAGGAATACGCTGTCTTTGTTGTCCCCTCTGGAACGGCTTACAGCTTCGTGGCGACATGACGTCTCATCCGCCGGCTAGCAGGGACAATACCTGGCGGGCATAGGCATTCGGCGAGTCGGCTACTTGTTTGAGGATTAAAAGAGCGCCGCTCCCCCGTCAGCTCTCGACGCTGGTTCCAAGAAAACCTGGGTTCCAGGCGTGGGAACGCTGCCCGGCTACGCTTCTCAGCGACAGCATGGCGCCTACCGATGGCGGTCATAACAGTGCACGTTAAAGAACCTCAGATGGTCGAAATTTCCGGAGGCCTCCACTACGGCGTCTCTCAAAATCATAGGATGGTTCTAAGACGTTAAACCCCCCATATCAATCAAATGATAGACAATTTCTAAAGCCAGCGGCAATTTCTTTCTAAAGGCAGATGCACACAAGCCTGCACCAATGGGCATGCACTTCAGCAAGACTCCAATAGTCGACAGTCAATGACCTCTTTTCAGTCAAGGACAGGACTTCAGCCACCTATTTCAGTTTTTTTATTCGCCAAAGTGAGCGGCTGCCATGGTTCGGTCATCTGGGTGGACCTCTCCGGACTTATGAAGGTTGCCTAACATAGATTCAAGAAACCGATACTTTCGCCACATTTGTTACATTCACTACATTTATTACAGCGCATGGTGGACATGTATAGCTAAGAGGAAACCAATCTGGTAAAAGAAACAAATTCAAGAAAATTGAAAGCGCGTTATGTGTTTGAGATTCCCTCATTAACAGTATAAACATTCTGGAACATCACTCAGAAACACTCTTCACTCGAGAAGTACTGCACACCGTTTCATTGCCACACTGGTTATTGTGCAGTTCCACAAAAGAATATAGAATAACACTGCAGTAACCGAAAAAAATGGCCAAGTAATACAAGCCATGCATGTCAAAATGGAAGGGTATGATGTGAAAACATTTCAAAATGGAAGGGTATAGGTGTGACCGGAGGGCTCTGTGAGCTCTGACTGTGGCTCACCATTACATACCCCTCCAGTCACATTGTGCGTTATTTGGCATACTGATGCTCTTAACATGTACGCAGACGGGACGAAGCAAGACCAAAGCGGGTCAAGTCGAATGCCGAGTTGGAAAGCATATACTACCAGCGAAAACAGACTGAAGGACGTAAAGCTTACTTAGAAGTCGTGGACCATAAGCAGGTGATGAAGGACCGAATACCGATGGTCCGGACGCCTTCCGACCAAAGCAGCCGAAGCAAACACATTCCAAAAAAAAAACGATCATATCCAGCACACAGAAATTGGCAATGCCTCAGCTGAACTGCTAAAAATTGGAGAAACGAGAACTTGTCAAGCACGTCCCCACAATAGCTTCAAGACTGAACCACAGGAGCACCGAGTTGAATTGGAAGCGCGTGAAATGAAACCTCCCACATGCATACTTCAATTAACCCATGGCCCTCAGTTTCCAGCAGCTGCGAAGCAACTGACTACGGCGGCGGTCAAATCTGCAATGCAGCAGAGGGTGCTAAGAATCTCTGAATCCGGACAGAACGCCATTGGAACCTGAACTTGGCAACGTGTAACGCTAGAACCTTATCTAGCGAGGCAAGTTTAGCTGCACTATTCGAGGAGCTAGATTGTGTTAAATGGGATATAATAGGGTTAGTGGGGTTAGGAGGACAGATGAGGCTTACACGGTGCTACAGAATGGGCACGTCATTTGCTATCGGGGCTTGATGACAGAAGAGGACTAGGAGTGGGGTTCCTCATTCACAGACACATAGCTGGCAGCATAGAGGAATACTATAGCAATAATGAAAGGGTGGTAGGTATCGTAATTAAACTCAATAAGAGATACAAGATGAAGGTGGTACAGGCTTACGCGCCTACATCCAGCCATGATGACGCTTCAGTTGAAAGCTTCTATGAAGACGTGGAATCGGTAATGTGTAAGGTAAAAACACAGCATACTATACTAATGGGAGACTTTACTGCAAAGGTAGGGAAAAAGCAGGCTGGAGACCAGGAAGTGGGAGATTATAACATCGGGACTAGAAATGCCAGAGGAGAGCTACTAGTAGAATTCGCAGAACGCAATAAGTTATGGATTTTGAATACCTTCTACCGCAAACAAGGAAACCGTAAGTGGACATTGAGGAGCCCTAATGGCGAAATTAAGAACGAAATAGACTTTATAATGAGTGCACACCCAGGCATCGTGCAGGATGTGAAAGTGCTTGGCAAGGTACGATGCAGTGACCATAAAATGTTACGGTCTCGAATTTGCTTAGACTTGAAGAAGGAACGACAGAAATTGATACGCAAGAAGCCAATCAATGAGCTAACACTGAGAGGGAAAGTAGAGAAATTTAAAGTCTCACTTCAGAGCAGGTACTCGTCTCTTATCGAGGAAACCAGCCTTAATGTTGACGCAATGAATGATAATCCGACGAGTATCAATACGGAGTGTGCAGTGGAAGTTGGAGGTACGGTACTTAGGCAGGACACTGGCAAGCTGTCCCAGGAGACGAACAACCTTTTTAAAAGCGTCAAAGCATGAAAGTATCTAGTACAACAGACAAAATAGAACTGGCAGAGCTTTCTAACTTGATTAATAAGCGCAAGATATCCGAGGTAAGAAGGTATAACATGGAGAGAATTGAACACGCTCTGAAAAACGGAGGAAGCGTCAAAGCAGTGAAGAGGAAACTTGGGATAGGCAGATATCGGATGTATGCACTAAGGGGCAAAGATTAACTACCAATATGGATAGGATAGTTAAAATAGCGGAGTTTTACAGAGGCCTGTACAGTAGCCGGGAAAACCCCGACCTTAATACTATAAGAACTAGCAATAACCCAGATGAGACCCCTCCAGTAATAATAGACGAAATCAGAAAAGCCTTGGAGAGCATGCAAAGAGGTAAAGCGGCTGGGGAGGACCAGGTGACACCACATCTGCTGAAAGATGACGGACAGATTGTGTTAGAAAAACTAGCCACCCTATTTACAATATACCTCCTGACAGGAAGAGTACCAGAGTCTTGAAAGAACGCTAACATCATCTTAATACATAAGAAAGGAGATGACAATGACTTGAAGAATTACTGGCCGATCAATTTGCTCTCCGTAGTATACAAGCTATTTACAAAGGCAATTTCTAACAGTTAAGAAAACATTAGAGTTCAATCAACCAAAGAATAAGCAGGATTTCGAACAGACAATTCAACAATCGACCACATTCATACCATCAATCAGGTAATAGAGAAATGCTCAAAATACAGCCAACCACTATACATGGCCTTCATAGATTACGAGAAGGCGTTTGATTCAGTAGAAATATCAGCAGTCATACAGACGCTGCAGAATCAGGGCGTCGATGAAGTATATATAAACATCCTGGAAGAAATCTACAGGGGATCAACTGCTACCATAATGCTTCATAAAGAAAGCAACAGAATACCAATCAAGAAAGGTGTAAGGCAGGGAGAGGAAATATCCCCAATGCTATCTACCGCGTGCTTACAGGGGGTTTTCAGAGGCCTAGAATGGGAACAGTTAGGAATAAGAGTTAATGGAGGGTACCTTAGTAACATGCGCTTCGCCGATGGCATTGTATTGCTGAGTAACTCTGGGGACGAATTGCAACTCATGATTACGGAGGTAGACAAGGAGAGAAGAAATGTGGGTCTTAAAATTAATCTGCAGAAAACGAAAGTAATGTACAACAACCTCGGAAGAGAGCAGCGTTTCGAGATAGGTAATAGTGTACTTCAAGTTGTAAAAGACTATGTCTACTTAGAGCAGGTAATAACCGCGGAGCCGAACCCCGAGATTGAAGTAGCTAGAAGAATAAGAATGGGGTGGAGCACATTTGGCAACACTCTCAAATCATGTCAGGTATACCTCAAGAGGAAGGTATATAACAACTGTATCATGCCGGTACTTAACTACGGAGCAGAAACCTGGAGACTTACAAAGAGGGTTCTGCTTAAATTGAGGATGACGCAGCGCACAATGGAAAGTAGCACAGCGTGGCTCCAGAAAATGCTGGTATGTGTCGCGTGGGCGATCAGCCATGCAGTCAATCATCCAATAGTCATCCAGTAGTGGTCACAACAGAGTGACGACTAGCAGCAAGGCCAGAGTGTCCTCGCAAAGAGTGAATACAAAAAGGTAGGCCACAGCGATGAGAAGGAAGAAAGGAACATGAAGGAAAGGCACGGATGTTAAGCAGCTTAAGAAGACTGGTACGCTATCCTACACAGGGAAAATGTGTGGGGTAGCTTTAAAGACGGAGAAAACGAGAGCGAGGAGAGGGTGCTCACATAGCACAGTAAGTTCCTGTTTGTATTATGGGGAATGTATCATACAAGAGACAGAAACCAGAAGGTGAATCCTTGAGAATGGAGGAACACCACGGCCGCAGGGCAGGTATTGTCTGGAGCATTGTCTTGCCCACCCAAAGGTACCGGGCGAACATGAAAGGCAATTCGGGTTTGGATGCAGCATCTATCGATGAGATGTAAGGTTGGAGACCTGTAAGGAAATCAAGATTTCACAATTAGGTGTCGTGCAGACACACACGGTTTGCACAGAAATGCAAGTACATGAGGGGGGAAGGGCAATATTTGTGACTGTTGAGCTTTGCCTAGAAATGTACAATAGAATGGGATTTTTCTTTATGTGCAATTGCTGGAGCATCGAAAACGATACTGTAAGGTTGTGGGTTTTAGGTGCATGAATCGTGTTTGATTTCGCTCGCCTTAATTTATATTACAATTACCGCACAACAGCAAAGACAACAATATGCCATATGCTTTTATTGCTCTGGTATTTGACTTTGGTCATTCCCCCCCCCCCCCCAAATAAAAGACGTGGTGCCTCCGAAAAACTTTCTTCTGACACACTTTTGAAATTGATTACAGTTGAACCCACTTATAACAATAGCGGTTTTAACAATAAATATATTGGTTACACTAATGAGAAGTTGTTGCCAACGGCAACATTAGTATTTTTTGTTTGGTGAAACAACCCGCTTACAGCAATGCCTGCATGCCGAATCGGCAGTTATAAAAATGAAGTGTGGATGTTGGGTGTTCATGACAAAATGTAATGGAATGCTTAATTCTTGAAAAGAAAGAAAAAAAAAGAAACTAAAGCTGCCGAACTCCCGCCCACAACTCCAACGTCCCCCAGCGTCCTTCAGATTCGCGGTAAGCTGTACTGAATAGTGGCGAGGCATTGTGGCAAGGCTGGCTTTCGGAATGCGCTATAGCGCGGTGGTGGTGGTAACTTCTGTTAATGCAGTTTCGGACATTCAGTTTGTAGTTTTGGATGCCGAAACCATCCCAAGGGTCATTTTTTACTCAGACATTATACATTGGCTTTATATGACTTGGGGCCACCCCGTGCAAACGTCGAAATTTTTTACCATGTTCAAAAAATTGGCTGTTTTGTGATCCTTGTCACTGATGTCTGTTTGCATATAATTCAGTAAAATAGTTTTCTCACAACCTACTATCTCTCTATTTTGCTTGTTTTTGTGCAACCAGTATGTAGTAATTGTCGGTTATAACAATAAAATGCTCGTGGCACTTAGTTGTTTCTGCAAGTGTATTCGGCTATAGCACAGCTTGACCACCGTGAAGGTTCACCAATCTCTTTAATAAAACTTGTCATGGCAGTTGGTGCATATTACAAGAAATACAGGGTAAACCACCTGGGAAGAATACATGAAGCGATGACAATGTGCTATTATTCTCCGGTGGTTAGCGTTGTTTAAGTTTCTTGTAACTTGGACCAACCCGTCCACAGTGCCTTGAGAGTTTGCGCTCACGCAAATGAGAAAACTGCCACAGCTCTCCTAACTGCACCTGGTAAAAGAAAATTTTTGAAGATTATAGTCACCAATGCTGCAGAATACTTCGTTACATAAAGGCTCGCCAATGCTCAGTTTTATGCATACAGAACCTGCAAAAGCCGTCACCAGAAAGGCCGTACTTGCCCGAGTCACTGCATACCGCCAAGCAGAGATCCAATGCTCTTATGAACGATGTTTCACCAAGGAAGTTCATGAAGCAAAGGTTGAACGACGTACGCAAAGAGCCCGAAAGCTTGTCAGTCATGTGCGCCATATGCAGATGTTTTCAAGCTGAATAGAAAAGGCCACATGTCAATCACTGAGGGATATGGCGCCCTTGTTTTGCCAATGTTAAAACACGACCACTTGACACCAATCATAGGTGCTGTCGCATATTGCAAGGAAGGAAGTTTACTGCTACACCAAGTAGTTAGTAGACTAAAATAATGAGGCAGATGCGTTTATAGCGTTAGTATTTGATTCGTTAGAAATGAAGCAATGTTGTAGGGTACACTAGGTAGTACTCAAGATTGCCAGAACTTCTGCCAAAGGCTGAGGCAATCTCTATAATGGAAGTGCTGCGCAATTTTTAATCCCTCCTTTACTAGGTAAAAAAAAACAATCGGCAGGTCCCACGTGCTTAGAAATCGACGTTGTGTGAAGCATGCGTAAGGAAGGGGGCCGTGTTGCAATTTATTTTTTCGAGCGACACGTCATGACATGGCACTAAGTATGTGCACAAATGTAGCACGCACATACATGTGTTGAAGAGTTGCAGGTGTTTATATAACCCGTTGTTTGCACTTGCGGAACAATGCCAACTGCAACACGCGTATTTGCAACACCAGAAGCTCACATGAAGCGCTGATGCTCGCGAGGAAACTGGCCCTGGACACTGCTACATAAATTAACTTCGGCGCATGACAACTGACGTCAACCACAATGAACGTTAACCCGACGTGACGGCTGTATCGAAGGGCTTCATATGTAATGTTTATAAAATTGTGTATAGACAGCACTGCTACCACTATTGACGTTTCACGAAGATTAGCGTCTATTTGAAAAGTAGTTCTGAGACCTGGCGTAGCTCTGTGGTAAAATGCTTCATTGTCACGCAGAATGCCTCGGATCAACTCCAGCTGGGACCCTAACATTTATCACTCGTCGGGTCGACGCTACTAATGTCGGGTACTTCTTAACGCTCGTGCGTTAAAATTGTACATGTGTGTTCTCGTCGTTCTTGGGTAGATACTAAAAGTCAATCACCTGTGCCACATACCCGCCCATGGGTATGTGCCACGGTCTGGCGGGAAGTGTTTGACGACGTACGCGACGGGTTTGTGACATTATTCATGTGTCGACCAGCGCGTCATATTCGTCAAGGCACCTTACCCTCCCATGCTAATTTTGGCTCACGCCAAGTTAAAGAGGTGACAACGAGAGCACACAAACGTAAGTGGCTAGATAGATAGATAGATAGATAGATAGATAGATAGATAAATAAATAGATAGATATATAGATAGATAGATAGATAGATAGATAAATAGATAGATAAGCTCAAAGTCGCCAAAGCTTGATAATAAACTTTGTGCTTCGCATTTAAAATATTGTGTAGGCTATGATGACACAATGACATGTGGGGTTTAACGTCCCAAAACCTCCACATGATTATGAAAGACGCCGTAGTGCAGGGCTCTGAAAATTTCGACCACCTGGCGTTCTTTAACGTGCGCTAAAATCTGAGCACACGAGCCTACAACATTCTCACCTTCATCGAAAGTTCAGGTGCCGCAGCCGGGATTCGATGCCGTGACCTCCGGGTCAGTGGCCGAGTACCTTAACCACTAGATCACCGCGGTGGAGCTATTGTGCATGTTAGCTGAGTCATGCAAAATATCCTGATTTCCTTTAATATGCTAAGTGCACTATTCAAGTTCAATCCGAAATCATAGGACTGAATGACTGTTTGTTTCAGTCCCATACTTTGCCATTCGCACATGTCTGGTTTACTCTGAAGATAGTTCTCACATTATAACCGCAAACTGAGGATTGGAAACTGAAGTTTTTTATTGCGTAAGTCTAAAGTGTCGCCTTTGAGTTATTGAGCACTATTCTCGTATAAGTGTAAAAATGAGAGGTAAGAATTTCGGAAAGGGTTTGAAAATGCCCACAGCAAACTTTAAGGCAAGAACATGAGCACTGGCTCAACTTAGTTTGGTGTGAGTGGCCTGAGAAACAGAGGTATAGTTTTTGTCAGAAACAAACAAATGATAAATAACCGAAGCGTTTCTCGGAGAAATGTGCAATTTACAAGAACCATGGTACGAATTAACGATATATATAACAAACTCGTGTTTTTTGGAATGCTACTTGATTATTTTCCGCTCTTTGCAGCATACGGTAGATTTTATTCTTTTGTGCACTTTATAGTAATGTTGTTCACGAATGTTTAGTATCTTGCACTTGTGCTCTTGCGATAGCCTTGGTTTACTTTTCACCAATAAACTAAGTTGCGGGTCTGTGTTTTGTCTCGCACTTTGCATCTCTACTGAATGTGTATTCACTCACTCAAGTCACTTCAGATCACCGAGCAAGCATCAAGTAAGAAAACGCGGTAGTTTCCAGCAGTAAAAAAAAACATTGTCAGCTGACCAGCGATCTAGTGGAGACTTCCTCGCCAGTGGAACAAGTGCTGGAAGACATCCACGAAGAACCTGCGGATTTTCCATTGCGTGCACCGAATGTAGAGCTGCAAGAAGTCGCCCATCGCAATCGCGACAAGATATGGTGCATCTATTTTATGGATATGCACAACGTACTCAAGATGAGTAGACTGCTCACAGCCCTAGGCAAAAACACCCTGCAATTATGTGCACTATTGGCGGGATAATGACCATTGTTTGTAGTTTTATACATTTAGCAAAATACGAATGCTATGCACGGTGTTTACTTACATCTGACGTGGGTTGTTTCACCAGGAAATTCAATGTTTTTACCTTTTCGAAATGCTCGCTACCAGCTCATTACTGTTAAATATATTTGAGAGGGACATTCAAATATGTTATGAAGAAGAATAGCCTTGCTGAGTCTACAATGATGACATTATTCATATAGTAACTCCTGTAAAATACAATAATTTATTTTAGCATGTTCACTTGTTTTAAGTATGGTTTTGAGAACTCCGGCATGATATTGGGCAAAAGGGTAAATGCCACGCATTTATCGACAGTCACTGACGAGTCTCGCAAAAAGAATGTAATGGCGCACTTTGTACATAAGTAGCCCAAGCATAAGTGAGAGTTTCTTGAGCAACGAGAGGCTATAAGCACTGGATAACATATCGAAATACCATGCAAACATAAAAGTTTGGCAGGACCAGTGCGGTGAACTTTGAATGCACCATGAAACAGCCATGGCACTACCCCCCATGTCGTGGAACTACCATTCACTTGTAATGGTATGTCATTCTGCGATGCTCTGGAAGCACCCCAGCTGGGCTATGGCACATTCAAAGTTCACACTAGGAAACTACGGCAAGTCGCAATATACTGCGAGTATGCTACAACCTTAGCCTATAATGGGCCCACCTGTCAAGTTCGTGCCCATAACGAAGCTCGCAGCAATGATTGCCGTTTCAGTATTGCTAGTCATATCCCCGACTGTGCACCTCTTTGTCAATGGTTACCGGTTCTGCTGTCTACGGTTTATGAGTAACCGCCCCTTCACAAAGCTGCATGAACGTGCCTCGTAGTTACCAAGTAGAAGTATTAAAATTTAAGATTCTTGTTTCTAAATATGACAAGATGACATGCGTGCTGGAGTTTGGGGTCTTTGATGGAGAGAAGTTCCTAATCTGCAGCTTCATTTACAAATACACAAATGTTTTCATTTGGTCCCAGCAAAATGCAACCACTGTCGTTTTTGTCCTAATGTTGATCGCCACAATTTCATGGCTACAAAGCCACTTGACGCAAGTGTCATAAAAAGCCAGCATGTTTTAGCACAGCCGTATGTGAACCAAGTCGAAGGTTGTACAAAGATTTGAAACCAATTCTGATTTTACCCAACACTGTGGTATTCAGAAAAAGATAGCAGCGTAGATTCTACTCTGCTTCTACATTATAAAGATTGGATTGTAAAATAATGCTTCAGTGCAAGATGAGCCTTGAATTTGATACACATAAATCTTCTACACTCTTCATCAAGTCTTGCATAAATGCTCATTATATCTTGGAAACAAGAAAAAAATCTCTGGTTTTCTGGCTATATCTAGTCCTTAAGTGGTACCAGATTAAGAATCTACAGCCCTCGGCAACAACCATTTACCATGGCGTATGCGACATGTGCTATGCGGAACAGAGTATCGTCTCTAAGCAAAGTTAAAGCAGCTGGAGTGTCGCAGCCCTTTCAATAAAAGGTTTGCACAGCGAACCTAGATCGAGGATCGAGCGCACACTAGATAGAACAGTGACATTTTGTCCCGTCACCTCTTGTTCACTGTTTGCATTGCGAATCTGGTTAAGCTGCGCCCCGTGTGCTATGTACTGTGTTATGCTAAACCATATGCCCAACATTACACTCTGCTAAAGCATATTCACACTGCCATTCACTGTACTGCTCGACGTACGAGAGACTCACTCGAGGCAGTGTTGAGAGGATGTCGACTGGGAAGGGCTGTTCAGCGCCAGAGGGGAAATGCGGGGAGGAAGGGGGGTGCGCAGATGCAAGCTTTCCTGCGCAAAACGCAGACTGTAGTAGGTCAGGCTGCATAACCTGCAGTGACGTACGAGCCACTTGGTAGACTTCAACTGGCACAATGTATTATGGTGTCGATAGCAGCCACTCGAATCGACACGCAACTGGCATGAGTACTGCCATGTGCCCGCATGCTCCCCGCTTGCACCACTAACGATAGCGCTTCAATTGGTACAAGTTAGAGTGTACATTAACAAGAGGTCGCCAAGCAGCTAATGAAGGCCAGACGCCTTGCCTGAACAAGATTTGAACTCTACTCCTCATAGCACATGAAGTTCCTCGATAGCGCTTGAACACCATGAACACCACTTCCGGGGATTGCATTGATCTATGACGGAACGAGGCCACCAGAAACTGAAGATCACAACTCTTGAAAGAAATCTGAAGAACATGGTCTATGCACATCACGTACCAATCCCTGCTACAAGCCATACAAGTGATCTATACAAGATCTCCAAGGTCAGGACTAATACCAGGCTTTAAGACCGAAACCGGAGGGCAAACAGGACGGTAGGAATGGAACGCAGCCGTGGCAGGACAGGGACTGCAAAAAAAGTAACAGGGGAATAAAGGTAGACTCGGATAGTTTGAAAAATAAGAAAAAAACTCGCCTGTGTTTCCACGATAGCATGAACACTACGCACTGGAACTGCCGATACAAGTCTGTGGAGGTTAAGGGGACTCGCTCGCTGGATTTCATGCCGACCGGTTGTGCCCTAGTGATCTCCGACGACAGCGCAGCTCTGGCTGGCTGGGCCCGCACTACGCCACCTCCTGACGTCGATCTCCGACGACAGCGCAGCTCTGGCCGACTGGGCTCACCCTACGCCATCTCCTGACGCCAACAAGAGCTCTCGTCGAGTGGTGTCTCGTCCTCGAACTCCTGTGACCATTTCCATCTTTCCTATCTCCTCTTTACTTCTGTCGCTCGCTGTCCCTGCGCCTCGCTTTGTCCTTCCTCTCTCTATATATGCTTTTTAATCATATCCTTTTAATCCCTCCTTACCCCCATCCCTTGTGAGCTACTGTCGAGGTCTCGCACACTGATGCAGAAAGTTACGGGGCTCACTTTTTTGTTCTTTTTCTTTCAAGAATCACATTAGAAAAAGAAGGTTAGTGAAAGCAATAATGATTAATCAGTTTACTCTGAACACCATCTTGCTTCCATAAAAACTACGTTCCGTACCAGGAGTAACTGGTTCGAAACTGTGACCAGGGAGCTCTGCGGCACAGGAAGTGGGCCCTCCTCCCGACAAAATCGCAAGGGGACTTCTAACAGGTAGAACCTGCCCGATGTTAGCTGAGACTGAGTCACCACGCGAATCGAGTCGCGTGGTGGCTGTGACCACAGCAGCACTTAGTGTGTGAACACATGTGAAGGCAGACGCCAGAAAGTGCTACCCACCAACTGAGCGGCTAAGTAATACGCACCTATGTTGGTCTTTACAGTCCTGTGCCAGCTATGCGTAACACCCTGTTCGCGACCAACCTAGGGTAAAACTATTGTGATGCTTCTGCTTTTGCTGCGGCCATGACCTGTCACTGAAGATGCATACGGCTTGTGGTTTCTGAAACCTGAAGCTATAAGCACCACTTCCCCAGCGAGTTCTCTTTTTGGTTTTATCGCGTAGAGGACCCGCGCAGTGGCAACAATTGTGCCAGTGTTCGCCTGCCAGTGCCCAGCTCAATTAAGTTTCGACTTCGATGGCGCATGAAACTGGAAGAAATCACGCTGCGCTTCATAACGTTGTTACTCTCACCACACCTCAATCACGTATTTGATGGTGCTCCTGCAGCTGGAAACTATGATGGCCTTGACTTTTCCGGTAAGCATCGCCAGGGAAGCAGCTCGGTCTTGTTCATGGTTCTCACTTGGTATTTCTTGGCCCCTGGCAGTTTGTGTAGCTGCAATAATACATGCATAATTAGTTATGCACCCATTAGATCCGAGAGTATTGCATGCCAAAAACACCACACGATTACAAAGCACACCATATATAGCAAATAATATAGCCACGGGGTTTACAAATGAAAATTTTTGGTTGAGCCAGCAATGCTGGTATTGCATTTCGAGAATTTACAGATTTCCTATACTTAGTGAACAGAGAACTCATAGCAGTGATCGTACTAAAAAAAAGAAAAGAAAGGGACGTTTGAAATCGCAAGCTTCGTACACTGGTGTTGCTACAGTTCAGCCTAAATGAAAATGCGATGGTCATAATTTCAAGCTTAGAAGCCCAATAAAGTTGAACACCTTAGCTTCCAAAATACTTAAGATTGTTGTAGATGCGTTGCACCACGTCTACAAGTAGTACTTACGAGAGGCACCGTACGGCAGACGACAGGGTCGAACCCGGAAGACACTAAGAATAAGCTTCCGCCAGGGATAAAAGTTGACGAGCTGAAACGTGGGAATAGCTTGTTATTTCCAACAGTTTCGCAAGGCGAGAGGTTTGGTTGTCGACTTAGACCAGCTGACGTCGGGCGACATCGGGCAAGACGTCGTGCGCAATGGTTGCGGGACACCATTGCACATGGTGGTTGCGCAAGACTCTGTTCTTCATAAACCTCATTTACTCAAGTAAATGAGAAGATAGACAACATTGAATTATGTGACCTGACACATATGGGTGCCCATTAAGAGACAGCAGCATACACAGGAAGCATGGCGATTAATTTTGTAGGTCTGAAAAGACTAGACATGGACGAAAACGTGCGCTAGCCCCGTATTACTATTCCCATAGCTCTATGTAGAGTAAGCATCTACAAGCCGAAAAATATTTGAACTTTTCATGCTCTGAGATTACGCAAACTTGTCGGCATTATCTTCGGTTGGCAACTCAGCACACTAATCATCCCTATACCGAGCTATTCGGGAGAGATCAGCTGCACCAATACATGACCTTATAGTAGAATGCAAAAGTTCAATGCCTACGCACAAATACTGGCCTTCATATGCATCCCACCCACCATGGCGTCTCCCTATTTCAGATAATACAACTTCGATTCCGGGATTAACTTGTAGGAATGAAATGCCTATATTTGTAATAAAGCAATTAACTTTAACACCACATTTATACCAAATATGAATACTATATCACGTGTACACCGACGGATCATTGTCTGAATCAATGCTCCTACGTCCGAATTCTTTGTACCCGCAACCAAGCGAAAAAGCTTTCTAAGCTTAGCCATTTCACAATATTCACAACGGTAGAGCTTTATGCAATACTGTGTGCTTTACGCTTCATATGTTTATAGCCAGGTCCACTTCAGTGGGTAGTTATCAGTGACTCAGTCCTCATTAGTTCATTTAAAAGGAAACCATCTTGGACAACAAAGCAAGTGAGCTCGCATATGAAATACAGAGGACCTACGCTATATCAGAAGATTCAAACTACAACATAATGTTTCAATGGGTACCAAGCCGCTGTGAATTCTCAAGAAACGACATAGCTGATCACATGGCATATGTAGCGCACCAGGAGAATAATACATCACTGCTACTTCTATGGATGAGCAATGCACGATGTCTGATAAATAAGCTGAGCTGTCAACTGTCTATGGAACCTGGTTTGAAAATGGTGCGCAAAACTCAATTATACAGCATTGATAACAGTATAGAATTTAATATTTCGTTAAAGGATAGCCGATCTGTAGAAACAGTCATCCATAGGCTTCGACTTGGTACGGCCTACACAAAGGCCTTACTGTATAGAATAAGAAAAGCTAGCAGTCCTACCTGCTCATGTGGAGAAGCTCAAGAAGATGTGGAGCGCATTTTTTAAATTGCTAAAATTATGACGTATCTAAAAAATTCTGAAAACTAAATTCGTTGGATAAACGACCTACATCAATTGCAAAAATCTTGGGTCTATGACCAAAAGCAACGCTACAAGCCACTGCGGCGTGTGCAGTCGTTCACTTTTTAGAGGAATCAGAAACATCTCATAAGCACTAAACGAAAAAAAAATGTATTATCGTCATAGTTAACCGTTATGTTTCATAACAATATTTTCGTGTTTCACTACAATATCTTAGGGAAAACCTTTCTAAAACAGTTCAGTTCTTAATAGACAAGATCCCTTAGACATTTTATTGAAACTGTATGTTTTATGTCAACACTTGGATTGACGTGATTACTTGTGGTTTCTACAAACTCAGTGTGGTGTGGACAAGTGTTAAGTGTGGTGTGAAAACTCCGTATTGAAAAAACGTTGACTCATTGAGTAAGCGTTGCGCTATGTACATTGTATAGCTTGTGTTTTGCTACAAAATATGCGATGTCGACTTTTGTGCAGAGAAGAGGAGTAGCCCGGCGCCACGCATTGGCACCAACCTCTACTTATACAAATTTATTAAAAAAGGCATGATAAGCACTCACTTTCAACAGTGCTCCAGGGACCTTGATCGGGTGAGATGACCAAGGTAGCTACCCTGATGCCCCTACGCGAGAAAATGAGTGAGTGGAGATTGACATTGCATTGGTACACAAACAGACAGGACGCGAACTGTAATACATACTTTTTAATTACTGTTTATGATCAGTACAAGCGTCGATGGGAGGGTGGGTCTAAATGCGAAGAACGCTCGATCAATGACTTGCACTTTTGACAAATTAGAAGCAGCAGCGAACATGAAGATTTCGACAATTCTTAGCGTTTTACAAGAGAACGAAGACAGTGACAATAAAATGCCCTTATAGTTGAGGACTATCTGGAAATTTCGATGACCTCAGCTTCTTTAATATACAGTGAAATATGGCAAGTTATCACTAGATCGTAGAACATAACTGAATTTGGCATTAACAAATAGACTCAGAAACACAAGAAAGGTGACAGATACGCATGCAAGTCAATAATAAAGTTGAATAAAAATATAAACCAG
>WOVY01007722.1:0-37403 GCA_013436015.1 Rhipicephalus annulatus | reverse complement strand
GCGGGATGTTTATCCACCCATACGAATCGATGATACTCTTACAAGTTATGAAATGCTCATTTATATTCGTCATTGGATTTAAGTCACGGATACTGGAAAATAAAAGTAGATGAACGAGATGGCAAAAGCCGGCGTTTGTGACATCCGATGGCCTATACGAGTTCAAAGTACTCCCTTTTGGCTTGTGCTGTGTTCGAGCAACAATCACAGAATGATGGACACTATCCTCTACGGACTTAAAGAAGCAATCGTTCCCCGTCTATCTCGATGACGTTGTAGTATTTCTTCTGCCTTCGAGCAGCACATTCACTGTCCGAGGACAGTACTTAAGACAATTTTGCGCGGCAGCACTGACTATCAAATCGCAAAAATGTCACTTCAAATTTTACGAGCTCCAATTTCTTAGGCACATTGTTGGAGCTGAAGGTGTTCGCCCAGATCCTGAAAAGATTAAAGCTGTAGAAAACTTTCCGAAGCCGCGTGACAAAAAGGCTTTCAGACGATTCCTGAGACTTTGTGTCTATTATAGGCACTTTGTTAAAAACTTTACCTAGCTCGCTGAACCATTGACACGGCTTGCAAAGGAAGGTTGTACCGTTCGCCTGGCAGGAATAACAAGAAGATGCTTTCTTTGAGTTACGACGCCGCTTGCAACCTTCTCGTATTCTTCTCACTTGATGAAGACGTCGAAATGAACATTCATACCGACGCCAGTTGGGCTTCGCGCCGTTTTCATTCAGTGGCAGAATTGATAAGAAAGAATTATTGCATACGCAAGCCGCACTCCATCGAGCACTTAGTCAAATTCCTCAGCTACAGAGAAATAATACCTTGCAGTTATGTGTGCCAACAGTAATTTCTGCCCATATTAATACGGCAGAATTTTTAAGGCAGTCAGCGATCATCGCTTATTGTTTTGGCTGGCAAACCTAAAGGCCCCTAAGGAAGACTCGCTAAATGGAGCCTACGTCGGCAGGAAGAAGACATCACCGTTGTGTACAATCCAGCCTCAAGCACAATGACGCAGATTGCCTGTCACGTGGACCAGTTGAGCAGTCATCCTTTGAAAGTGACGAAGAATTCCAATTTTTTGGAGCTCTCAACGCGTCAAATATGGCCCGTCAACAGCTAATGGATCCGGAGCAGTTCCTGTTTATCCAGTACTTGGAGAGTCAGCAAGCAAAGGTACCGCGAGTTTTCGTCCGGGGACTACGTTTCTATGTTTTCCGTAATGACGGCCTCTACGAGCGAAACATCGAACACCGTGATGAGACGTTTCTGCTTCTCGTACAATCTTCACTGCGAACAGAAACATTAGAAGCATTTCACGATGACCCTCAGCATGGATTTGGGTGTTAGCAGAACTTCAGCCAGAATCCGCCACAGGTATTATTGGCCGAAGTAATGAATTCTGTACAGCACTATGTGAAGTCGGGCCGAGAGTGACAAAGGCGCAAAGTACCACCTTTAAGACCAATCTGTGTAAACCAATAGATCCACCAAAAGTACCGTGTGAGCAAGTGGTAATGAATTTACTCGGAACAATTCCTGTCTCATCATCAGGAAAACTGTGGTTTATTATAGCGACAGTCTACAGACCCACTAAGCTGATACGTCGTGTCTCGCAAAAGGAACTGCGAATGAAGTGGCTCAGTTCTTCGTCAGCCAGATAGTGCTACGTCATCGAGCTCCTAAGGTTGTCATTACCCACAAAAGAACAGCGTTTACCACCCGTTTCATGCAATTCATCATGAAACTGACGAGTACCAACCACAGGAGAAGTACAACTTACCATCCGCTGAAAAACGGCTAAACTGAAAGGCTCAATAGAACGCTCGCTGACATGCTCTCAATGTATGTGGATGCCGAACATTGTTAATAGGACGGCATTTTATTGTATGCTACCTGTGCGTATAGCACCGCATTACAGAAGACGACACGCTTCAAGCCATTCTAGCTTGTTTACGGTAGATCAGTAACAACGACCTTAGACGCTGTGTTAA
Organism: Rhipicephalus annulatus; assembly: GCA_013436015.1. NCBI lineage: Eukaryota > Metazoa > Arthropoda > Arachnida > Ixodida > Ixodidae > Rhipicephalus > Rhipicephalus annulatus. The sequence continues at coordinate 35,400 of WOVY01007722.1, read as the reverse complement.
CTGTCAACAATACAAATGTAGATAACGCTGATATCAGCGAATACATAAGAGAGAGCAGAAAAGGCCCGACAGTTGGCAAGGCACCGCAAAATTCAACAGCAGGGCGTTGACTCAGATCGCTATAGCCTGAAGCGAAGACATGTACAGTTCGACCCCGGAGACAAAGTGTGGGTATGGACACCTGCATGTGCACCGTAGTCTTTAAGAAAAGTTGACGCGGCACTACTTCGGCCCTTGCCAGGTACTTCGCTGGTTGAGCACCTTAAAATACGAAGTCAACCCATAAGGCCAAGTGGGGATGAACTCGTAGACGGAGAAATCACCGAAAAGTTGTTCATGTGGTACGCATGAAGCTATACTTCGAAAGGCAGTGAACATTACTGATTACACGTCTCAACCATCAAGTCAAGCCCGACCTTTCAAAACTGTTGGCCCTCTCAGTACAAGGGTATGCCTTGATTGATTGATATGTAGGGTTTAACGTCCCAAAACCACTTCATGATTATGAGAGACGCCGTAGTGGAGGGCTCCGAAGGGTATGCCTTTTAAGAGTGGCATTAGTGCCACAAGTTGCTCATGATCCTCGGACAAGGCATCCTGCTTCCTGCATTTCTAAATGCCGCCAAACAAATAACAAGCAAAGCACGCAATGCACCGGTGGTCTGCGCGTGCCACTGCACCACGCGCTAAAGATGACGAACGCTTGTGGCGTGACCAGTTCACGGCTGCACGAGAGAACAGGTCAAAAACGTTCGCGTGGCTTGCGAGGAACATTCCGTTTGAGGGGTTCATATTTACATCTCGGGTACAAGTTCGCCTGGAATAAATAGTCTTTGCCAAAGGCGTTCGATTTGTAACAACATGCACTATACATCGTTTGGCAGTTCTCAGAGCTTCGAAACGTTACCCTCGTTTTCTTTATCACTGGCTAAATGGCGCGACGGGATCATGTTGGGCTCACTCTAAAGGTCTTCGCCTCCAAGAAGCGCTGCATCTAGGGAGCGTGTTCTCTCCTTCGAGCACGCTTATACAAGCCTTAAGTTCACTTTACATCTCCCAGCCTCTTACGAAAAACGCGCGCTGCTGACACATAACGCAGGAAGAATTGTGATCACTGTTCGCGCTTGTCCTGTGTATACTTGTGCACTTGGTTCATGCGTCTTTTTTCTGCGTGAACAGCGTGCTATAAGTGTCTTGTTTTCAACTTGTTGGTCCGCACTCGTCCTGTACATGCTAATTACGTGCATGCTTTTTGCTTGATGTGCTCGCTGCAAGTTTCGAGCTCTGCTGTTCCTAATGTGACTCTGCAATTTGTTGTTCTTTCTGAAACGACGCAAAGAAATTGATCAACTACCTCCGTAATAACACTAATTACTGTCTCGTTATCATCAACATCATTATCAATATCATCAGCCTGACTACGTCTACTGCAGGACAAAGACCTCTTCCATGTTCTGCCAATCAACTGGGTTCTGTGCTTACTGCTGCCACTTTTTACTTACAAACTACCTAATCTCAACTGCCCACCTAATCTTCTTTCTTTCTCTAACCCGTTTTTTTCCTCTGGGAGTCCTAGTCAGTTACTCTTGATGACCAGTGGTTATCTTGCTGCGCGCTACACGCCCCAGCCCATGGTCATTTCTTCTTGATTTGAACTGTGATATCCTTAACCCCTCTTTGTTTTCTGATCCACTCTATACTCTCTTCTTGTATCTTGTGGTTATACCTATAATTTCCCCTTTCGTCGCTCGCTGCGTTGTCCTCAGCCCAGCTGCGGTAACCTAGAGGCTCAGGTACTCGGCTGCTGACCCGCTGGTCGCGGTATCAAATCCTGGCTGCGGCGGCTGCATTATGATGGATGCGAAAATGCTGTAGTCCCGGCTGCTCAGATTTGGGCGCACGTTAAAAAACCTCAAGTGGGAGAAAATTTTAGAGCCCTCCACGACGGCGTCTCTAATATTTATATGGTGGTTTTGGGAAGTTAAACACCACAAATAAATCAATGCGTCGTCCTCAATTTCAGCGGAACTGTCTTTGTAAGCCTCCAGCTTTCTACTTCATAGGTAAGTACCGGCAAGACGCAGCTGTTATCTACTTTCCTCCTGAGGGATAGTGGTAATCTGCTAGTCATGATTTGAGAGTGCTTGACGATTGTGCTCTACATAATTTTTACTCTGTTTGTTTCTTCAGTCTCGTGGTACGGGTGCGTGCTTATTACCTGTCTTAAGTAGACGCAGTCTTTTACAACTTCGTGTGCGCTATTACGCATCTCGAAGCACTGTTCTCTTCCGAAGTCATTTTACATTACTTATGTTTTCTGCAGATTAATTTTAACACCTACTTTTCTGCTCACTTTGTATAATTCAGTTATCATGAGTTGCAATTAGTCCTCAGAGTGCCAGCAATGCAATGTCCATTGTTAAGTGAAGGTTACTGAGGTACTCTGCATTATCTCTTAGTCCTAACTCTTCCCATTCTAGGCCTCTGAAAACCTCCTATAAGCATGTAGCAAAGAGCATTAGAGAGATCGTATCCTCTTGTCTTGCACCCTTCTTGATTGGTATTTTTGGCGCTTTCTTTATAGAGCACTTTATAGAGATTTATGTAGTACTTTCTTTATAGACATTTTCTGCACATTTCTTCCTGGATGTTTGTACATGACTTGGCGACGCCCCGATTCTGCAGTGTCTGCATGACTGGTGGTATTTCTACTAAATTGAATGACTTCGCGTTATACTAATTTCTATACAGAAAATCAGTCACGCTTTTTTCTTGTTCTTTCTCATTCGTTAGTGCAGGATTTACCAATCCCATTTACATGACAGGAATGTATCTGAGAAGTCTTTTTGAGTTTTGACATTCAACACTTTCATGATGAGATGCCCATACAGGTCTCTCACGCCAAGTGATATATAACGTGACGTGTGGAGCGTCCTCTTATCCGACCAACACCTATTTTTCTAAACAAATGCATCCGCCTCTCCTGCGAATAACCTCTCTTTGCAGTAGCCTCTCTACCATTGGTGTCAGACATTCGACATCACCAAATTCTTCTATCGCCTCGAGAGGCACCCAGCCAGCGAATGGTCGAGAATGAGAAGCAAGGGGACGGGAGAGGGAACACAGTGTTCTCAGCGCAGCACTTCACAGTGGCGTCTCGAACACACATTTTCGGATGTTCATGAACGGCACCCAGCCAGCGCATTGTCGAGAATGAGGCGCGAGTGGACAGGGGAGTGGGACGCTGAAAGCAGAGAGGAAAAGGCGAGAGATTGAGCGGCGAAGCGCAGCCTCTACACTCTCTCGCAGCTCATGCTCCGGTCACTATAAGCGAAAATAGGCACGCGCCCGAATCTGTTGCTGTGAGAGAGGGAGTGTGAGCGGAGAAATAGCATCTGCCGCCACGTGGACATCGCCATGGACAACGCCAGATGCTGGGTATAGCCCGACTGAGAAGTGCATTCGCATTTAAAAGGTGCGCAGCTCATCCGCGAGGGTCACTAAGCCTCCTTTGGTACAAGCTCTGTTCGCAGCAGTGATTATAATATGGTACGCATATCTCAATAACGCCTTTTTATAAGTTATAACAATAAATGTTGTGCCGGGAATCAGGCCAATACAATAGATAACTGAAAGAAGCATTCAATATCACTCACTTCATTTTTTTTGGGGGGGGGGGGGGGCTTGCGCAACAAGTCTAGATTTATTCGAGTTGCTATTTTTCTCAAAACCATATTGAAAATCCGGGTTTGGTCGATGCTGGTATTGTTGGTGAATATGGTGGAAATCATGCTGGATATAAGGAAGTGATAGTCGATATGGTGGAAGCTGTAGTAGTCATAATGGCTAATAACGGTAAGATTGGAAAAAAGGGTGGCAGATAGTGCTGGTGTGGCGAGCCAAAGAGGTGTCAGCGGAAAATGCCGGCTGATGATGGCTAGAGTACAAAAAAATGGTGGCAAATGGTAGTGGTGGTGGGAAGCCAATAATGGAGATGGTGTAAAATGCAGCTGATAGGGGCAATTCAACACGTGTTTGGTATATGGATCGGTTAACAAGCTAGATGACGATGGTATGATGAAAGCTTAGTAGATGATGGTAGCATTATGAAAAAGCAGACAGCAGCGCGTGATATCACTTGATTATTCGTAATGTTTAACGCTGGAATGCGCAGATACAAATGTTCATGGTCAAAAGAAACCAAAGCCACTTATTACGCTTTCTAGCACGTTTTTTTTCTGTGGTGTCAACAACGCTTCATTCTATGTGGAGTGTGACATGTGGCTGTAATAGTTAACAATTTGTGCACGTATACATAAGTTTTACATGCACGATGTGGTGGCTTTGTTGTGATGTTTAGAAGACAAGAGGTGTTGCTGTGAACAGCGACAGTAAATTTTTTACGTCGCCGCGCAGTTGCAGAGAAATGAATGAGCTCCAGTTCGCAATTACCCCTTTTAACAGTAGAGCGAAATACAGCAGTCACTTGATGTCGCGAAGCTAGAAACGCAACTCTGGCTATTCTTGCAGACCCATTTTGTCAGACTCATTCTTGCAGACCTGTTTGTCAAGCGAAATAATTCATGTATGACTATTTCCACAGCGCCTACCAACATTGCCTACGTTACTGTGTTCAAACGACTGCGATTGTTGATTTAAAAGCAAGAGATGGACAGAGAGAGAGAGAGAGAGAATAAGGATAAAAAATGCAAGAAGGTTAACCATGGCGGAGCATGGTAAGCTACCTTGCACTAAGGAGGGGGTAAGGGGAATAAAATTGAGAGAGAGAGGAGAGTAGGAGAGAAACGTCAATCATGCTGTTGACAAACGGAAGTTATGGCGTTAACATCACAGACGGTGTGTCACTCCCTTGTCTTAATCAATTGAGCCCATTTGTTCCATTAACTTGTATATCGCGGCTCCATGCACCCATAATCTTGCCAATGGTAAAGTCATGCTGGTGCCGCTAGCGTTCTCAAACAGCAGATTTCTGAAAGCTTGCGAGAACTAGAGTGACGGCATCAAGCAGTTGCAACACGCTTTGAGCTGTCGGTGTCTGCATCTTGCTCAGTAGCACGCGCGTAGCCCTGACCAGGGTGCGGAACATGTCAATAAGCTGTCCTTTGTCCGTCAAGTTATAAGGTACTGACGAAGTGTCTCTCACTACCGAAGTCGGATGCCTCTCACCAGATGCATGTATCTTTGGGAGTTGGGGCCAAGCGTCTCCTGAATTACTGGTAGAGGCATCATTTCCGTTTTAAACGGCTGCGTTCTGACTGGGTATTAGGAATATACGTCAGCTCTACTGCAAGCAGAAGCGCCTTTATTCTTAGAACTGACAGCGCTTGGCCAGAGTGAAAGGGGTAGTGGTTTTGGACGTGCTTCGTGAGGTGACAAGGTTTTGGTGGCTTTGGTGTAGCGCCAGCGACGGCAACCGTCATCGCGTAATGAATGTAGCTGCTTCTCGGTGTGAGATGTCATCTCTGGGCCTTTTCTTCAGTATTGTTAACCTCCTTTCGAATAAAAATGCAGTCCTTCGAAGAGGCATCAAACGGCCTATTGCAATTCGAACACTTCAGAGTCGTGGCCTGGCGCGTGTGCTTGCCTGTGGTGTCCAGTGCGTCGGGAACAGACAGTAGAATTCATGCACACACCACTTAAGTGACCTAACTTCATGCACTTCCAGCACCTAAGTGGTTTTGGTATAAAATGGTGAACTGCGTGTCGGAAGTGGCCCACTTTTGCGTGTGATGGAAGTGATTCGTCCTTAAATGTAATTCTTGCTCATCTTGATGTGCCGATATGACATTTACTTGTAATAATGGCATCTTCCGAAGGCGGCCTATTCAAGACAGGTAGGTCCGAGTTGGTAATGGCTTGGCAACATGTAGGTCCGAGTTGGTAATGGCTCAGGCAACATAATATATCACCCCAGTGCTCACGTCTTTGCCCCAGCGGTATATGAGAGCGGATATTCATCCCATTAGGTTCTGTTACTTCACGCCATCTGTCAAGTGCAGTCACATGATTGGCGTCAATCGCTAGGATTTTCTTGTGGGCTATTCACTCTTACTTCTTTACCTCACTGGGCAGCAGTGCCTCTAGCTGTACAGACACGGCTTGCCGGTTAAGGCGGCACATGCCGCTAGCGAGAACTGGCATGAAAAGAATGGTTATTACCTCAGTATTCCGCGAAGACACCATAATGGGCTCACTCGAATTGGATGATGTTCTCTGAAATTGTCTATTTCCCTTGTAGTTTTGTGGTTTCTCACAAGCTCGAAGTTGTCGTCCCCTAATTTATCACTGCTGACGTAGTATGGTTTGGTATCATCACTATCAGTGGCGCTCTCGAACCTGTAGCGCTTCCTAGAAGCAGCACCTGGGGTAATTTCGGTGTCCGGTAGTCTTCCGTAGGGCTCTACCTCCATCGCACACCAGCAGTAGACCACGCTTGATAGATGAAACAAAAATTGTTCACAAAAAACCATGAACTCAAACATTCGGCATTTTGCCACCCCGGCACTTCGTCGTCGTCCCGATTTCAAAGCAAATATTGCGCATATCTGAGGCGCAATATACACGCTCCAGTATTTTGCAGTGTGTTTCTCTATGCTAGAAAACGCATACATAAGTAATGCTAAGAACTCTGGCATTTATAACGCTGAGCTGACAATGCAACGCTATGCAGGAAAAGGAGTTTTATACGCTTTGCTAAGACGATACCATGCTGCCACTTACCTTGAAATCTGCTAATATGGCTCCTAGGTTTTGGTTTCAAAGATTAGCGATCTCATGCAGTGGCGGGATAGATAGATAGATAGATAGATAGATAGATAGATAGATAGATAGATAGATAGATAGATAGATAGATAGATAGATAGATACGCTCAAAGTCGCCGAAGTTTGCTAAGAAATACTTCGCATTTGAAGCTTTACAAGCAGTAAGCATTGCCAAAAATAGTAGGGCACTGAATTATAATATACCAACCCCACCCTTCTCCCCACAAGACTGTATTCACGTTTTCATAAACGCCTCCCTGGGCGCCACCATAGCCCTCCTTGGGCTGTGCAAATTGGCGCGTCCCCTCAAAAATGCACTGGAATCGCTGCGCCTTAAACCTTTGTACTCCCGCGCACAGCCCATCATGGCGGTGTTTTTTTTTCCTTCCGGTGAAAAGGTGTATATTAGACTCGAAGCAAAGCAAAGGCAAGCAACAAGGGCCAAGCCATATTATTTAAGAGATTTTATTGCAAACAGCATCTCACCTCAATTTTTTTCAAACCGCACTGCAAGGTTCAAAAGATAAAGCATTTTTGTTCATTCAAATCACTGTGTTATTTACGATTTTCAACAGCCCCACATGAGCGTCTTTGCAAGCTGGCGTTTGGTGCGTAGTGACACCACGGACCCGACAAAACAGGAGGTATCGACTCCCACCCACGCCTAGCTATGCGTGGCTGAGCCTTGTTCGGGAAAAGGGGAATCCTGTGAGTGGAGTCTATGCCGAGTGATGGGACCTTTAAGGCTGCCCGGCAGAGGCAACAAACCCTTTGGCCTCGGCTTCACGTAGATGGCACCGCTAGGCTGACCCGCTCAAAACATTCGACAATCGCCTTTTCCTGCCTCCCTCTCTCTCCCTACATCTTCGTCTTTCTCACTTTTTATCTTTCCTGTCTACTTCTTCCTTACGTTTACTTCCATTGTTCCTGGTGGAAAGGGTTAACCGTGTGCAAATATACTACTTTAGTCTAGGAACATTAGGTTATCGTAGTGTTGCACAGTTGACGTCTGCAAGCTTTCAGCATCCGCAAACTTGCAGCGTTCCTTCGTTCGGCTCCATGGTGGTTGGCCGCCAACGTTTCGGAACAACAGACCACCAGCATGCATAAAGCATTACTCTTGCTTAGCCATCTCGTCTTCTCAAAGCGGATACGCACCAAATAGTTCAATATTTTCAACTGGCCACGGCAAGTATTCCCTCGCTTTCAAGTTATACACTGTGGGAAAAGTAATAAGCAAGCCAGAACTGTATCTCCCTTCGTACATGCTAGGTGTCTAACAGAAACTCTTGGTGCCAGGCACAAGGTTACCAAAATAGTCAGTGGAAATCTTCTTCCTGAGATAAGAGCAAAAGACAAGTATTTGAAAAGCTGAAGTCTTTTACAACTTTTGGTGACACACCGATGTACAACGCAGTGTATGGCACCGCACCACCAACGTATGAACTGTCCTTGCGGAGTAATATCTTACGCATATTTGCTTGACCAAACCAAACTGAATTTCTGGAAGGATGCAAGAGCCAGAACATGGCCGACCTACATCTAATTAAGATATAAAGAGGACAATAAGGAAACACAAACTAAGCACATAATGCTGACGTTTGCTTCGAGATGTCGGCCGGAAACTATTCAAACCGGGTATACAGAGGCTTCCGTGAGGCCATATATTTCCAACCCCCGCCTTTGCTTCTTATGTAAGAGATATGACCATGGCTCGGAAAGCTGTCGTGGTTGGCAAACTTGGCTCAATGTGGAGTCTTGGGCCACGCGTCCCACAGCTGCATAGGACCGGTGTAATGTGAGAACTGTGCCCGCAATCGTGCCGCATACTCACGGTCCTCTTCAGTCCGGAAAAAAAACAAAAAAATTATTACATTGAAGGTAAAGAGAACAGCACATTTATAGATGCTAGAAGACGAGCCTCGCCATTTTATGGCTAGACATATGCTGACGCGTCAGGAATAAGCGTTGCACCAGCCCTCGCCACTACTTCGGCCTGTGCAGAGCGAGCCATCGGCCGTGGTGCGTGCCTCCAAGGCGGCAGTGGTTCATACACCCCCGCCTACAGCGAACAGAGACCGGAGACCAAGGGTCCTCAGGTATGAACGTCTCACCTCTCCAGGCGAAACCCCAAATTCGAATGACCAGCTTGCACCTGCGGGCTGTGGCACCTGCCCCCAAGGTGGCAGTGGTTCAGTCTACTCCGCCTACTAGCTAACAGAGACTGGAAACCCAGGGTCCTCAGGTCTCAAAGCATCACCTATCCAGGCGAAGCCCAAAATACGAATGACTAGCTAGCACGTGCGGGCATCTAGTGCCTCCGAGGAGCCAAGGGCCACACCGGAACCCTCAATGCCAAAATATCGGCGTGGCTCCTTGAGGCGCGCCAAAAAAAAAAACAAAAAAAGCAGATAGCGGGGCCCGACGACGGCCCTGTTACTAGAATTCCCACTTTCTGCCTAAACAGTCACTTCCTCTTCGTACACACAGCACTACAATACTTTCTTAATGAACAAAAAAGTTATGCAATGGAATGTTAGCAGCCGTCTTGAGAACAATGTCCAAGAACTTCAACAGAAACATTCACCAAAGTGCTGTGTGTGCAGAAAACACAGCTAACATTCATTGACACCAATTTTGTACTCCAATATGTTATGTTTAAAAAGAACCCGGATGATGCTGTGGTATCAAGCGGTGGTGTGGCCGTTATACACTGTAATGCAAAATTACCCGAAAAAGGAGTAACGGGGCTCAATAGGCGCGCGTGATGACTGCACAGGCCACTGAGGAGTATTCGCAGAGGGATGTGGGGCCATGCGCAAACTACCTAATTCCCAAAATGGATGAACCGCCGGGGAGATGCGGGTCGTGCGAAAAGTGTCGTCAAGGCCACCAGCCATCCTTCTCTCTCCTGGCCATGGTGTGTTCCTGGCTATGTCTACCCCCGTATTTAACGAGATAATTTTAAAGAGCTTGTTTCGCAGAAAACCCGCTGCTGGTGTATGCCCGGTCGGTTGTGAGCGAAAAATTGTCTGTGCGTCTGTGACAGAAAAATGAAGCTACTCAGATAGCCGCGGGAGGCCGCTACTTGTCCACGCGTGCGCGCATGATCACACTGAAAACGTCATGCATTCGAAGACAAAAAAAGTGCTCAAGGTCACGAGGCGCGGTAGTTTCTTTGCTCTGCCACCCCTCCTTGCTTTGCTTCGAGCGCTTTCTTCGGGACGAGAGAAGAGGTAATGCGATTGCAGCATATGACAAACCTTAGTAACTCCGTTTACACTGGACGGATTTTAAACTTTTCGCCACGTTGACTTAGTGAGTCAATAAGTTCTTCTAGTTAAATAATTTCATGGTTTTTTGAAAACTTGTTTCAGGGTCCCTTTAACGCATTTTTTCGACAGGTGTCACGACAAAAACGAGTCTATTCGGCGATAATAGCGCACACTGGTCCAATCTTCTGTGTGCGTGTTTTTGTGCGTGCGTGTGTATGTGAAAAACATATGAACAAGTATGCACTTAGGGGTTGAAGGGTACACTAGGGGCCGGATTTCGCTATCGCGTTCAACGCCTAAACGCGAAGCTTTAGGGTCCCCCAATTTTTGCTCGTTGTGGTTGGCGTTGCGTTGCACTTGGAGAATTAGACGATCTAGGAAGTACGCCGCCGTGCCTTGTGTGTACGCTTGCATGACCGTGAGCTGCTGCGTTTAGGTTTCGCCGCACTCATGAAGTATGAAGCAGGTCTAGATGGCGTCGCCACGCCACGCTGTATATCTCTGACTTAGTCAAGATGGTCACGACCAACTCACGACACCACCGGTTGGAAATGGAGACCGACATGGCGGCCGAGATGACAGCAGGCTTATAGGATACATTATTTCAGTCTGACTCAGGGCAGAAATCAGCGCTAGATTGTTTCACAAGTAGGTGATCATCCTTATTCTGCTGTTCGCACTTGCCGGCAATGATCTCAGTTGTGTTGTGTATCGCACGCACGAAATGTACCGCGAAGGCCTGCGTCTGCAGTTCGCCTGTGCATCTTGACCGCCTAAAAATTGACCGCCATTGCCGTCGGCCTCCCGGACGCTCGGTCATTGAGTGTTCGCCTGTGTTCGCCGCCATGATGAGGTTCGGGCTCACGATATTGGGCGGAGACTTCGTCTCTGTGTGGCGAGTCGTCCAAACACGTTGTGGTTGCTCGTAATGAGTTTAGTTGTATTACGTCATGTGCTGTAAGTGCACTGGTGCGGCCTGGCGGGGCTTTCGCTAGCGTTGGAAGTCGGTGAAAAATTGGTCCCAATTACAATTGGCTTCCCCGTCAATCGGTCGCGATCAGCTCGGCGCCGTCCGCTGGTGGCGGCCGCGGCAGCGGACTCGCGTTTGCTCGGCGCAATCGCACTCCCTCGAATTTGTGTTAAAAGGCAGCTTTACCGTCGGTTTATTCGGTGCTCAATCCAAACTAGCGTGGCGCTGTTCGTGGTGGCGGCCCAGCGTAAATTTGCTCTCGTGTTTGTGGTTTGCTGCCGGCAGACGCTCTTCGTGCAACGCTGTATTCGGTCTCGCGTTCGCTTGCTCTAGCTGAGCGACGTCACTCGCATAGAACTCGTTAACTTGTTGGGAGCACGGTGGTTCGCGGCGCCTGGGAATTATGGCTGTGGCCACCGCTCTTATACTGTTCTGCTACACAGATCGAAATGCATCTTTGACAATGTGTGACATCACGGTGAATATATTGGCATGTCATATTTTACACGCATGTTTTTATTTCACTTTGCACGTATTTGTCGTATGCATGCATAGGCATCCTCTGTCACGTGTGCCCCGCCGTGGTGGACTAACGGCTAAGGTACTCGGCTGCTGACCCGCAGGTCGCGGGCTAGAACCCCGGCTGCGGTGACTGCATATGCGATGGAGACGGAATTGTTGTAGGCCCGTGTGCTCAGATTAGGCGCACGTTAAAGAACCCCACGTGGTCGAAATTTCCGGAGCCCTCCACTACGATGTCTCTCATATTCATATGGTGGTGTTGGGACGTTAAATCCTACCTATCAATCAATCAATCTGTAACGTGTGACTAACGATTTTACAATCTTATTTCACAGCTGGGCACAAACATGCAGGAGGCTGTGTGCGCTTGCGTCTGCAATTCCTGTCATCTATTGCTTCCGTCGGGAGAGGTTCACAATGACTGTAGAAAATGCTACGACGAAGATGGACTTGTACATTTTACCATGAATTTAGTTAAACGACTGGTGAAGCTTTAATGGTATATAGAAAAAGAAAAAGGTTTCTATGTGCCATTTTTGTCATTTGTTGTAGCAGTGACTGTGAAAGCAGTGTCAGAGAGATGGTTAAGTAGTTTTCACCTGTTCTTTTGAGCGCCACTTGTTGCTCACTTCGTGGACGAACTGACGAGAAAGGTATTAGGCCTGGAGGAGAGAAAATTGACAAAATATTCAAACTTGGGATAAAAAGTTCATCTGAGTGGAGTATTTGAGCGGGCCAACAGTTCGTCCAGCAAAGTGCAACTGTGAAGACTAACGGTTGTCCGGTAGGATGTAATTGGGGACCCCTGTTAGGTGTAAATGTGACGACTCAGTGTTAGACTTTTGAGGTGATTTGTGGGAAAAACAGTTACCCGCTAAGGTGTAATTGTGAGAACTAAGTGTTAGTCTCTTAATCTAAACTGTGGGCACTAATGGTTAGACCCAGTTTCATCAGTCTTTAAAAAGAATGATGGTTGTGGCTGCCTTAATAGTCTCCAAAAGGACGAACCACACATCCTTTTAACATCCTTTTGCTTAAAGTGTAGTTAATCAAGGCGTAGCATGTACACACCTACCACTAAAAACGTCCCTTGAGGCAATGAGTGTTAGAGCAGTTCTTTTGAATAAACTCATCACCATTTGCTCCTTTTACATATCTCGATAGCGCCGCCTTAAAAACGTGAATTCCAGTCCCTAATACATGAACTGCCAGAAACTTAAACGGTCCTTGAAGACCTTGATGCATATAGCAGTCTATCGGGTGATCCTCGCTGTGAGGCGAGAGGTTGCCTAATCAACAGTTTTTGTTCTCTTCCAATGCAGGTCTATCCAATGCAATCTCTGGTGCAATATCTGGTTAATGAAAGTTATTATTAGGAAATGTTAGATAATGCACGTATCAAGAACTTACTCGAATCATAACACCTACTATCGAAACAACATTCTCTTAGATTCCGTCTTGTCTTATAAATATCTCGGCGTGCACATCACAAATAACATAAGTTGGATAACTCATATACACTACGTAATTAACAATGCTGATCGCATGCTCGGCTACTTACGACGTAACTTCTCCAAAGCACCCTCTTCCTTAAAACGAGTATTGTATAAGTCTCTCATACGCCCTAAACTCGAGTATGCATCTGCCACATGGGATCCCAATCATGATAATCCCATCACCTCTCTTAATCAAGCACAAAATAACTTAGCTAGGTTCATCCTCTCTAACTACAACCAAACTGCAAATATGACTTCAATGAAAAATAACTTATCCCTTGTTTCATTGGCTCACTGACGAAAAATTGCCCGTCTTTCACTGTTTCATAAAATTTTCTATCGCTCAACACTTCACAATGACTTCATACTCTGGCCTCTGTACATCTCAAACCATGTTGATCATTGCAATAAGGTAGGAATCGCATCATGTCAAACTAAGTCTTTCTTTCAGTCATTTAGTCCCCGCACATCTCAAGATTGGAACCACCTTCCCTCGAATGTCGCAACCATCACTGACTTCAAACTTTTCCACGATACATTAGCTAACGTTCTATAACCAGGAAAATCTGTTACCTATGCTTACTGCTTCTGTTTTTTATATTTCGGAAATAACGATTTTTTTTCATTCTGCAGATATGTTGATATTGTCTAAGCCTTTTCTTGTATTGTTTTTATTTGTATATATTGCACTGTTTTATTTGCAGTTTTCATGTACTTACCCACTCCCCTCTTCAGGCCTTGTTGGCGCTGAGGATATTAAAAATAAATAAAAATAAAATTAGAAAAAAAGAAACGTACTATTCCCTCGCGAACCAAATGTATTTGGCTATAGACCTCAGCACTGCGTCGTGAACTCTCATTCACGTACCTAAGTGGAAAAATATTGTGAATCCATACGGAAGTGACTAAGACGAGTGTCTGGAAAAGACGAGTGTCTGGAACGCAAAAGACGAGTGTCTGGAACGTGGTAGGAACGCTAGCAGGACGGCAAACTCATTCATTCACTTCGTCAAAGAACACACAAGGCGATATCTTTGAAGATCAGGCGAAGACCCTCGGCGCACACTTTGAACAGATCTCTAGCTTGTCACACTTCACCAGATTGTTCCAACGATACAAAACAATAATATAAAACAGAAAATGGAGTGCAATTACACAATACACGAATGATTCAACGAACCGTTCGTTTTAGCTAGGTTAGAGGCATTGATAAACTGCTGCAACAACTCATCCCCAGGACCGGACCGTGTAATCCGCGAAGTTTTAAAACACCTATACCCTCTGAAACTTAGAAAGCCCTTCTCTCATTTTATGTAGTGTTATTTGGTTTTCTGGCGAGATTTTATCAGCCTGGAAAGAAGCCATTATTTTTCCGATTCTAAAGTAAGGCAAATTAATAGCCGTACGTTACCAGCTACACACCGATCGCGCTAACAAGTTGTCCTTGCAAAATTTTCGAGAAGGCGAATAACCACCGGCTTTTACAATACCTGGAAGCAAACAATCTACTCGATCCACACCAGTGCGGACTTCATGAGGGTAGATCCACCTGCTACGCAACGAGGTACAAATATGCGATAATGTTGCTCATAAGAAGCTCTTTCTTTCAGTATTCCAACATATGGAAAAGCCACACGACTCTACAACGCGTTTTGGCATACTGCAAGACCTCGAACACTTTAGTGTCCGAGGTGAAATTTTGACTTAAGTTGAATGGTGTTTGTTGCACCACACTTACCTTGTCGGAGTGGGGAACACCTTGTCACGAATATTTCTCCAGGACACTCGAGTGCCGTACGTTTTTGTGTTGAGTTGCACACTGTTTTATTGCAAAAAGTAGTGCACTGCATTCTTACATTCTACGAAACATGTTTTATTCAACATATGTTGATGACGTTCAGACCAGTTTTAAATCCTGCAATCTCGGAATGTGTGAGCGGCAGCTTCAGCTTGGTTTGAATTAGGTCACCAAATGGAAGAAAAAATGGGTTCGCCCTTAACCCTAAAAAACACACGTGTTTTATTTAAAAAAAAAGTTGACTCCATCCTGATCTGATGATTAAACTTCACGGCCAGCGACGGGCTGTGAGAGCTCAACACAATTTTTAGGTATAATTTTCGACATGAAATTTACATTCGTGGCCAACATGAAAAATCACAAAAGCAAATGCCTGAACTATATGTATCTATTAAAGGTCTTGTCGCGAACATTATGGCGTAGTGATAGAATATGTCTGATGAATCTTTATAAAAGCCACGCACACGCCTAGATTATGGGACGATCACAAATCAGTCTGTGGCACCAATCGTTTTCAAAATGCTTGACCCGATCCATCATTCGGGCATCCGTCTTTCTACGGCTGTTTCTCGTATTAGTCTCGTTGAAAGCCTGTACTTAACTCGAACTAGTGGTCTTAACATCTCCAGAAGTGCTACCTATTTTTTGTGTACTTCGTCAAAGTGAACACAAACAAAAAACACCCCTTACACTACACTGTCATTGATAAGTCTACTTCTGCCCTCTTTGACAACTACCCTGCTGTGAGACATCCTTACGCACTTTGTTTGAGAGGTATAGCTGAAGAAACAGGCGTGCCAATTGAACACCGTTTGACTGCTCCTGCTGCGTATGTCCCGCCATGGCAGTGACATCTCATAGATTGCAATATATCATTCGTCGACGTTACCAAGCACGAAAATACTGTACATATCCGTACACTTTTCCTTGAACTACAGTATAAACAAGAACCTGATGCTGTTAAGAGTGGACAAACAGACATATATTTAGTCAGACGATCAGACCAAAACTTTTGCATCGAAGGTCCCCAAGAAAGAATACCATCTTTAATACGCATGTCCTGAATTAATTATAGATGCCTCGAAGACCCATTCTCCAGTGTCCTACACAGTGGTTGGTCCAACCTTTACAGATGCTGGAGCTCTGCATGCTAACACCAGCATCTTTACAACAGAACCCTACTCGATACTTGCAGCCGTAAAACACATAAAACAGGTGATTTTCCAAGCACAGTAATGTACACAGCCTTTCTGAGATTTATAAAAGTCTCAAAACGCTAAAAAAACCCTGTCCTAGTATCGCTCTACTCCATCCTGTGTACATCTTACTCATTTAAAAACATGTTGTGTGCAGAGTTCCAGAACACCGCGAGATACAGTGAAACGTCTTGACAAACCAGCAAACTGCACTCATCAACAAAAACACCAATACAACTGAAGGTATTCCCACGTTTCACTTCAACCTTTCTTTAGACGAAAGCTCGGAGCTTAGTGGCAGAGCACATGAGAATTACACACCCAACATGAACTACACGTTACCAACAGCAACATGGTAACTGGCTGCCAGTGTCAAGGTCCCGCCATACAAAAGTTACACTTACAAGGCTCAGAATGGGACACACTTACAGTACACATTCAAGCCATCTGTCCGGAGTTGACTGTCCCTTGTGTGAGAAATGTGGTGAACCACTGACCATGCTTCATATAATAATTCAATGCAGTGAAGAAGATCCTATCAGAAAAAGCATTTCTCATTAGAGCACCACGAGCGAATGTCTTTTCATCACACAATTTTTATTGGTAAAGATCCGCTTTTTATACCCACGTTACTGTTCTCGTTTCTTTAATGACGTTCGTTGGTTCCATGCCAACTACTCTGGTTATCTGCAGCATGACTTCTGAACAATGATAACTACTGCCATGGCTAAAGAGAGAAAACGCTGCCCTCCCCGCCTTTGGCCCCAAAGGCTTCGAGGAGGTACCCGTATGATTGTCCGCTCCGTCATAATTTTGTTATCATAACAGTTCGCCACTCATTTTCAATGCACACATTTGGTCTCACTATCATCACTTTAATACTTATACATTTTACCCGCCTATACGGCGAGAGATGTTAGGCCTCTATACAGCCACTTAAATATATATTCTTCAAACTCCTAATTAGGTACTGGCGATTTTTGGCCATAAATTGGGTCTTGCGCCCGTAAACATAACAAAATCTTCTTATTACTATAACGTGCAAGAGACAACAAAACACTGCTTTCTTAGCTTTTTTTAGCTCCTAGGATGGGATTCTGTTTTGCGACATCCTTCAACGAACGGTAATAAATATTTCAACATTATTTCTTATAATATATTTCTCGCCCTACCAACATTTCTTGATGAAGCGTCATTTGGTGTGTTTTTTTAGATACAAAGCTTTTTATGATCGAACTCGATTTGGTGTGCGGCGCGACAAACTTTACTCCGCCTTCGCGTCTTCTCCCCCTCTCTCTCCTCTTGGCATTTCTCCCCCCGGCGTATACAGGCCCATTGCGCATGCGCGCCCCACCCACTTCTTCTACTCTCGCCCTTCTCGCCTCGCAACACGGACAGCTCCTCCAGCATCCCTCGCCGCTGTGTTTACATCCTCTGCGCATGCGCGCCCCCTTCTCTCCTCTTCTATGCTCCAAATTCTGTCTTCTCGCTACGCCAACGGAGGCAGCGCCTCCTCGCAAGTCTGTTAAAGAAAGCCAACCGCTCGCGCTGCTCATCCGTTTAGTGTATCTTGACTTCCAAAGAAGTGTCGGTGGGAAATTTCTTCTGTGCGTTGTTGAACAATGAAAGTTCACAGCGCGCACGTTATCTCAAAGCGGACTGTGGGTGTCTGTGTCTGATCGGAATATTCTGTTTCTCATTACCTATTAGCAACTATTGACATAATTCAATAGAAACACCGTTTTATCACTGCGTGCTTTGCACCTGTTTAGGTGTCTCTCCTGCGCAACGCCCGATCAGTGCGAGCGTCAATGCCACCGCCAAAGTAAGCGTTAGCACCCGATGCTTCTCATCTACAAATGTTTCTCTTGTGTGGCAGGTAGTGTTAATTTTAAAGGACACCAGAGTGTGTCGAAAATGTGCATGCAAGGTTGTAATTCCGAACGCACTACTGCTTCAAAAATGCATTTTTTGGGGTATGGCTCTCAATACACAAGATATTTGCGAATAACCTGACTTCCAACGAGGCTAGCACCATATATAGATGAGGTGACAATCCCTTCTAGTCTTTCTGTGTGACAGGCTCTAAAAAATACATGCTCTGTTTTTTCGCTTGCACAGTAAATATGTATATAAACCTTCGTGTGCTTGAGGACTACTCTAACAATTATCGTATGTTAGTGAATGCATCACTATTTCACAGCACTTGATATAGTTTCAAAGAGGCATTATAATAAATACTCTGTGGAAATAGTATTGATTTTACTATGTTATACCATACTACTACAACGTTGCCCTGTATAGTATGCTGGCCTGCCACTAAGAGGAGACAGGCTTGAACCCCATTCCGTGCTATACGATTTTTTTTCGCATCTAGTGTGCGTTTCTGAATTTGTGTGACAGCATTCGCGGGCGCAGGCAGCGGTGGCAACTACAACACCCTATTTCCCTCTCATAACAGCTATCACTGTAAAAATACATCGTTGCATGAGTGAACCTTATATCGCTGTGCTCGTCTCCGAGCTTTCATTTATGAGCAAGAATCGCTGATGTACAGCCGTTGGTTCATTCGCTTATGTGGATGCGGCACAAAATAATATGTCAAATAATGTGTTTTCTTTGCTAAAAAACAATTGGGAGTGGCGCCCACGTGCGTCCTATCTTTAGTAATAGTCAGTTTTATTTCTCGCTCATGTGTCTCAGCCAGTTATGACTTGACAAGATGATTTGAGAGTGGCAAACAGTCGGAATCGTTGCTTATGACACACAGAAAAAAACATAAAGTGCCTATAGAAATAATGTTGGCACGGGGATATGCTGTGAGCCATTGGGAGGCGCAGATGTTTGTAAATATCGCAGTATACTCGCTTATGTTTTTCTCGTATAGTCTAGTCTCTGCGTGGAGCTGCAGGGTAGATTAATGATGATGCGTAGTAGTGGTCTTCAACTCGCACTTGCCATGACGAAACACGACATCGATACCCCGACCACTCTTCGAACGACGGGCTTAACCAGAAGGCTTGGTAACAATAATGACCAAATGCACATTGAAAAAATTCTATGAAAGAAATTCAGGTTCTACTAAGCCATACTATCAAAGCTCAGAAATGTGCTATTTTTCATCTATTTTATGGCGTATGATTTTCTTCCTAAGCCCTAGTTCATAACACCTGCGCTAAAGAGAGAGGCTGTTGTGTAAACACCGCCGTGCTTTCTATAGTGTATTTAGGCTAACTTTAGAGGAACAAGACATTTTACAGGAACAATTTAGACTAATTTTACAGGGACAAGTTTTTCTAGTTAGTCCATTACTACACATCATTTTGTACTCTTAAACGCTAAGTGAATATTCAGAAATGTGCCTAATATTGCTGTGCTTCACCGTGTGATTCTGTTTTTTTCCTATCAATTGTGAACTTCCTTATACAAACAGGCGACTGCAAAAGTCCGATGAGGCAGGTGCAAGTGAGACGACCTATCAATGTCGCACATATCAATGGCGTACTTAAGGTATAAATTTTGCGTTCTACAGTTTGTCCTCCTACAAGACTCACAAAAACAGCATCCGGGACATAATTAGCTAAAGCTCAATTATATAGGGCAAGCAAGTGGCATGACAAAGAAGTAATCACGTTGTTATCTTGTTATACGTGGGCACTAATTGGAGACGATGAAATGTAGTGGCGTAAATTAGTTAAGTATTTGAACATTGCAAGAAGACACCTGTTTATTTGCGTTTTCTATTGTGTGAGTAGGTGTTCGAAACACATCCGCTAAAGTCATCACTTGTCGTTAGGTCTGTTAAATTCAATCTTACTTCTGCTGAATTATTCATGGGCAATAGGAGCACAGATACGCTAATCAGTATTATAGATCTGTGAAGCATGCCTCAGCAGGGTTATTTTCAATTCTTGATTTTAAAATAAAGCATTGTGTTCCCAAATATCAAGGCATAACTGGAGTCATCTGTGCCAAGGTTTAGTTTTACGAAGCAGATGCGACGTTTCTATTCTCAAGTTACTCTATTAGACTGTGAACTACTCTCATCACTTCATTACCAAGTTCTAGGAAAGCGTACGGAAGGCAGCGCGCTAGTGTAGCGAATGTCAAAATATTACCACATATACAAAAAAACACCCTGTTGAGCTTCGTTTTATTTTCATTACATCAATTTGCTTATACGCAAAAAAATAATTTGTCATTTAAAGGCTGCCTTTCTGTTGGATTTGCGATTAAAGTATTTTTGTAATTGAAACTGTTTCTCTAATGTTTTATCAGCCACACAAAAAGTGTGTGTAGCATCACTTGTAGCGTGAAACTGCTGCACAACTACGCTAATGTCAACATTTTCTTCGCCCGGGCCACTAAAATCGAAAAAACTTGAATTAGGCATAAAGGCTAGGATCAAAACCTTATCGCTTGCGCAAGCCATCTTTTCTCAGTAGATAAACACGCCTAATGACCTACACCACTGTGTGTGTTACCACAAAATCACTGTCCCAAAACATAGTTGAAACGTGCAAGACGTCTAGGGCAAAGATTGTAACGTTTTAAGGAAGTCTGACAAAAACATCGGACCTTAATCCGAACGGTGTAAACATGTGCTAATCAGTTAATCAGTACTCTATAGAATACCGCTTCGCTGCGAAAATGAACATGGCTGATTCTTTCGTCACATTAATAGGTATACAACACAAACGCTAAACGTGCCTTCACAGAAGTACTTACTCGTTCATTGTGCTTTTATTTTCAAAAGCTTGTACAAGGGTCTTGACCATCCTAGAATCGCTTGGTGCCAATACGCGTAAGTCGACGCCTACTGGCATATTCTAATTGCGACAACCGATGCCCGTGGTCATAAGTTAACCGCCATAGTAGCTAAAAGTAGTTGGCGTATACTTGGACACAACAATTCGTGATTACACCAAAAAAACAGACCAAAGAGCGCATTACGAACACTCGTACTCAATATGCGCTTCCTTCAAGCAACGTCCTCTTTAAAGCGCAAAATAAGCTTTTAAGCTCAATATGTGCTGTCTTCAAGCAAGGGCACGTTAAAGACGCTCGCACTCGGCTTCCTTGGCTCGCGTATCCTCGGTGTTACCCGTGCACCGTCTGTATTTTTGAACGCGATGGAACGCAAGCATGGACAGAAGGATACACGGAAGAATGGACAAACGGACGCCTTGTGCCGCTACTCATCATTCACTTCGTGTATACACCTTTTCACGGGAAAGAAAAAAACACCGTCATGACGGGCTGTGCTCGGGAGTACAAAGGCTAAGGGCGCAGCGTTGCCAGTGCGTTTTCGAGGGGACGCGCCAATTTGCACAGCCCAAGGAGGGTTATGGCGGCGCCCAAGGAGGCGTTTATGAAAAGGTGAATATGCTGTGATTTTTTAAACGCTTAACGCTGTTGATAATCGCCAGTTTTCTGGAACACAGACAGGTTCCTACGTCTGACGACAGTTATTTTCTAAAAATGGGAGCTGATAAGCGAACTGCGACCCTGCACGAATTCCACGCCGATTGACCATAGGAGAAAGCGCGCAACAACAAGCGAATATTTATGCTAGCTCTGTGCGGTGCCTTCGTAATCACAACGCTGACTCTCCCAAATATATGCAAAGTCTTTTACCTTGCGAGACAGCCAAGCTTTCGTCAGGGAAAGCATTGGTTCTTCGGGTGTATGGCTGTGCTTGATATTCGGTACATGAAGTGTGTTTGTTCTTTTTCGATGTAGTCATACAATTTTCTGTACATTTACGTTCGTATATTGTAGCGGTTCTAAGTACTTCGATATAGAAATAATTCGACTTAACCGAGTTTCGATGTGGTCGGTTGACTGACCATTCAAAGCTTTACAACACTACTAATATCCTTTTTTGTGGTATTCTTGAGTAAGTCATACTGATGAAATATGAAGAATCTGCATTTGTATACCATCACACCTACATGATCATTGCGAATCCACAGTGAAGCCATTCTTACGAGATCAAAGGAATTCTATAAAGGCTTTTTTACGTGGCTGTGACTCATTAGGCATAAAAGAGTTCACCATATTCTCTAGTTTTTTTTTTGCGCACTTTCTGTTTAACTCCGCTATCTTTTTCTGAAATCTTTCCGGTCTCGGAAAGTTTATGGCAGCGAACAATAATATTCAAACCATAATAACTTCACTGCCTTAGTTATCATTTGTATTTCTCTCTATACCTTTTCTTCCTCTCACTAGCATAAACGTAATTGTCCTACAGAGGACGTGTCTTTTGAGATGAACTGTGCCGCAGACCTTCAGCGCTTCCAATGACAAATTTTATGTTGACTTTTGTGTTTCCCAGTGGCGCCATACACACCTCCTGGTCAGGTGACGAGTGGTACAGATGAAACTTGAATGTGTCACCAACCTTCAGCTCATCCAATGAAAAATTTCTTACTTTGAATTTTGTATTTCACAGTGGTTTTATACGCAAGTTTTGGTCAGGCGAGGAGATGTACAAGTTAAACCTGAAACCTGAAGGGAAATTTTGAATAATCGTTGTTTTCATAACTGAGGACTGAAGATATCTTAGACTGTTTTGCATTCATAAAACCTTAACGTAGGAAACATAAGTGAAAAGCCTGTACATTGTCTGCCCCCACGATTTGTTTTCAAATCAAAATAAAATTTTTTTCATGCTGATATAGGTGGCATATTATGTGGATATAACAATCAAATCGGCGTGCTTTAAAGAGACAAGCAATAAATGCATGAGCTAGATGCATCCATCAATTCGGAATATAGCTGTCAAGTAGATTTACATATTATTGAAAAAAATGATACATAATTTTGCGTAGACATCACGTGGTGTTTACGGGGAAGAACGTAGCAGGTAAACCGCTACATATTCCTTATTGTGTGCAGTTGTTCCAGGCAAAAGGGATACTTAGTTTGCAAGCGAAATTCTTAGGTCAATAAGAACATCCAGCACGGTCACCAGGACACTTTACATTTTGTGCATGTGATGAGTTAAGATACCACCCAAGTCATCAAAATAAGCTACAATTACCACTTAGTGCTTCACTGACTTTCAGAATATTTCTTTTCGTTTTGGTAGGCAGATTTCTGTTAGCAATTCGAAGACTGCACTATTTTTTCTAGAAGAATGAGTTGTTTGCGCTTGAAGCATACATCTTTATATTGACGTGACAGCTGTTGCTCTATCGAGTCCAGTAAAATATTGCAGTAATCTTTCTTGTAGTTTTGGAAGATCCAAAAATTTATATGCACGCAGTCTGAAGAAAAGAACTTAAGCGAACAAAACTAATTTCTACAAAAATAGCTCTCAATGTTACTAACCATGTTCATGCACGTGATATTACACCGTACTGTGTGAACAGTACATATGAGATGTGTGACAACCATTTCAAACGCAGCCAAGATTGTCGAAACATAGTTATTGATTTTGTGCCAAGCGATAGCGCAATTCCAATCACCTGTTGCATAAATCACTTTAAGGATTTACTCTGTTACTTGCTATCCCCGTAACTTCCTGCTCTCCTATGTCCACGCGTGATTTTTCCTATATTTATCCTAGAATATTTGTTTTTGGAAAAGCTATCATTTTATAGGTGTACGAAATTATAGGCAGTTTTCTTTGAATTTACACTAGACCATCTGTGCGAGAGCAGTGCCGAGTGAAAGCAGGCGTTGGGAGACAATGTTTAAATCATTGACATTTATTTTAGCAAAGAGGCCTGTCCTTAACACTTTTTTAGGAGGTTCTTTCGCCTTACGGGCACTCTTTTAACTATACTCGGAATGGCTGTGTATGGTTGAGCAATACATATCTATCACAAAACAGCGGCAATATAATCTTACTATGCCAGGAGTATGAGTTTTATCATTAATTAGGAAGAACT
Source organism: Rhipicephalus annulatus (assembly GCA_013436015.1). NCBI lineage: Eukaryota > Metazoa > Arthropoda > Arachnida > Ixodida > Ixodidae > Rhipicephalus > Rhipicephalus annulatus. The sequence continues at coordinate 11,462 of WOVY01007722.1, read as the reverse complement.
TTATGTCGCTTCAAACCACATATTTCGTTTAGTCCTAACTGCTGGAATAATTGATCAAACTTTTTATAGATACCGTGAAATCTTCCTACGCGCACGAGCAATAAATGCAAACTTTGGGGCAGTTCTAAGGCAGGAGATGGTTAGAAAAACAGCCACATCATACAGCAGGCACGATTTAGCAACTCATCTATTACAAAAAAGCATCAATGTAATCTATGTCGGAAGTATGAATATTATCGGTAATTAGGAAGACCTTATAGCGCTCCAAACCACATATTTCGTGTAGTTCTAATTGCTTCAGTATATGATGAAACTTCTTAATGAATATTGCAAATTATGCATACGTGCTGGTAGCCACCGCACAGAAGCGTTCAATGCAAATTTTGGGCAGTTCTGCGGCAAGAGATGGCGAGAGCAACAGCCCTTTCATACAGCCGACACCTTGCGTTCAAGGCAATTGTAGGGAAAGGCGATCCACTGAGGCTCATTTTCTAGAAGTGCTTAAGGCTGCCATTCTCGTTGGAACAAGCAATACAAAGCAGCTTACCGCTTCTGGTTTTGTTAATATTCATGTTGCTGTTAGCGTCGTTACCTAACGTACAAATGCGACTATTTACTATATCTCTATGCGTACAACATTTGTGAATATCTTGAGCCTCAGTTCATAAGCTCGCGCTCAATAAAAATGTTAGAAACACAATCACCTTTTTGTCCATACTTCGCATAATTTTGATTATCAAGGTACGTGGGATATGCTGAATCTTTTCTTTGACTTCTTTTCACTTCATGAACTGGCTTTGGTTTCTTTCACGCGAGAACATGGGGGCTGCGTAAATTATGAATATATTGTATTCGGCGTATAATCATGTTCAAGGTTTGGTGCATCACCTTTTGGACTTCAAAAAACGTCCTGCTTTGGTTTTATACGAGTATATTGATTCATGTACACTTGAGTGGCAACCGCTGTCTCCACATTTGCTTCAAGGCAACAATACGCTGCAAACTCGGAGAGCACTCGTGTCCGGCTGCAGGGTCCCGTTGCCCATAAACGTGACACACTTGAGTGTCCGGCTGGAGGACGTCCGAATGGTGACCAACCTGAAGGCACACTTTGCACACCTAGGCGATAACCATGTAGCGGTAGCAAGCAAGTTGTCCGCCGTGGTACTAGACGTAACGAGGTGTAATCTCTCCAAAAAATGTTATAACAGCCGTCTTGTTGTGTTTTAAACATAGTGCTTCCAGAATTTCAAACCCCTTGTGTGCGTATGGGGAGATTGGCCTTTAGCACTTCAGGCGTCGTGTGGAGGCCTAAGCAGTGCATGACGCCCTTAGTTGTTGCTTCGCTTGTCGCTACATAGGCAATGACTGAGTGTGGCTGGCCGTTGATTTTTAGGGTGGTAATATGCCTCAAGTGGTCTGCCACTGTTGTTGAGGCGTCGAAACAATGAAGATGTTGGAACCCTGCTTGGTTATGAGTACAAATCGCTCACCAGATATTTGTCCGCTGCAAGTGCTATCACGGGCGTCTGCCAGTAGTGGAATAGTCAGGTTCTTGACCGGTAGCTCTTGGTGTGGTCGCACCACTATCTGAAAGTCGTCTTTGGGCTATGGAGTAGCCACCTGTCGGCGGACCTGTATTTAGATTTTCCGTCTGCTTGAGCAGTAAATATTTGTTGTTGGTACGAGGTCATCAAAAAATTGATGGACTTGGCCTTCCTTTCTTTCTCAAGAGCTTTTCTTCTGCCGCAGAGTGAGCACCATTTGCCAGGCTCCATCCACTTCTTTTCGGCTGTCGGTCTCGGCGTTCTGATCGCTGGGTCCATTTGAGGTTAAAAAGCTTTCAGTTGTAGAGTATTGAAAATCCATATTATCAAAGCCTTGGTGTCACGTGTCGGTCATTTGCGAGGAATCCGGGACGCTCTATAACTTCTGAGAGTTCATTCGCGAAAGCCATCGAGCACGCGTTTCAACGTGCACGGTAGTGTTCCTGCAGCCTCCCACATGACGGCAATGGCTTTGTCGAGTTTACACGATAGGCAGGTGCGTTTGGGCTTTTGAAATTAACATTCCGGTCACTTACAGCTGTAGTTGGTGTAAATCGAAGTAGAACAACTTCAAGAAGCGATAGCAATAGTCAAAATTGGCTGACAACACATATTTCCACAATGTTCACTGAAAATTTGCGGAGCACATGGGAACACGACATTTCTGGTCGGCGCCACGTAGCATACCCCGTGTGCTGGAAAAAAGAAATGGTTCATGGTTGCGCAACTGAGACATACAGACTCTTAAATTTCAGGAAGGGAAAATGTTGCTTGCATTTCACGAGACAAACTATTCGCTTCTGTGGGCGGGAAAGAGAAGAGGTTCTCGGGTGCGCAACCGAGGCCTTATAGACTCTACAATTGCAGAAAGGTTGTTATTTGTTTGCCTTTCACGAAACAAACTACTCGCTTCTGTTTGCTGGAAAGAGAAGTGGTGCAGGGGTGTGCAGCTTAGCCATACAGACTTTATAATTGCAGGAAGAAAGTCAGTTCTTTCGCTTTCAAGAGACAAACTTTTCGCTTCTTTCTGCTGGAAAGAGAGTGGTGCACAGGTGCGCAACTGAGCCTTACAGACTCTAGAATTGCAAGAATAAACTAAGTTGTTTGCCTTTCACAGGACAAACTACTCGCTTTTGTGTACTGGAAAGAGTAGTGGTGCATGGGTGCGCAACCGAGCCGTACAGACTCTAAAATTGCAGAATGGAAGCCAGTTATTTTTCTTTCACGAGACAAACTATCGCTTCTATGTACTGATTCCAGGTGCGATCCTGTCTTGCACAGCATATGTATGTATGTATGTATGTATGTATGTGTGTGTGTGTATGTATGTATGTATGTATGTATGTATGTATGTATGTATGTATGTATGTATGTATGTATGTGTATGTATGTATGTATGTATGTGTGTATGTATTGCAAAATGGCGTCCAGTACCCTCAAGGCTCTCCTTTTATTGTCTCGAGTATGTGCTCACAACCTAAACTTGACTGGTGATGATGATTGATGAGTATGTACAGATGAAAAGATGGGACGCATGAAGAAAGCTCACACATATTTTCCCCGCGCACTTGACGGCCGACCCAGCCGAGACAAAGGAGGGAAAGGTACGGCGAACGAAAGGCTTAAAACGTGAAACGTGGACTATCTTGGATGCACGGTAACGACGGTCTGAGGAACCCTCGGCGGGTGTGACAAGAGAAATAGAAGGAAATGTTCGTTCACAAACAATGTAAGGTCCCAGAAAGCGTGACTGAAACGTTTCACACAATTCGGGTGTACGAACAGACGTCCAAAGAAGTACTATTCATCTCCAAGACGGAAGGGGACGTCTCGACGAAAGCTGTCATAGCGTTGCTTCAGGTCTTGTTGACTCGCCTCCGTGTTGAGGTGAGCACGTTGCCGTGCGTCAGCGAGCATGAAGACGAAATGTACTGACGTAGTCTTGGACATTTTTGCCGTTACATTGAAGAAAGAGGCGTCAATGGTGAATGTCGGCGCACAACCATAGACGAGGAAGAAATGTGGTATACCCTGTGGTTCGTTGAACACCGATGTTGTGTGCAAACGTTATGAACGGCAACATTTTATCGCAGTTATCGTGGTTAGGTTCGATGTACATGGATATCATATCGATTAGAGTGCGGCGAAATCGCCCTGTCAGCCCATTCATCTGCGGGGTGTAAGCGGATGTGGCCTTATGAACTGTGCCACAAGTATTTAGAATTTCGTCAAGAATTGTGGAAAGGAGGCTTTGACTCGGTTTCAACAACGCGCAAGGTGCACCATGACGCAAGAAAATGGCTTCTAAAAAGAAGGCGGCAACGTGTGCGGCAGAGCTAGTGTGTAGAGGAGCGGTCTCTGTATATCGTGTGAGGTGATCGACGACTGTGACGATCCAGCTGTGGCCCGATGGATTTACGGGAAGTGGTCCGACGAGGTCTATTCCGACAAAAATTGTATCGGGACATGGAATGGGTTGTAATAAGCTAGAAGGAGCTGAAGTTGGTTGTTTCCGGCATTGACAAAGTGCGCAAGAAGCGACATAATTATCCACAAGGTAGAAAGGCCAGGCCAGAAAAAAACGGCTCCTAACGTGGTTGCAGGCCTTCTGAAATCCTAAGTGTCCAGCTGATGAGTCGTCGTGCAATGCTTCAAGAACTTGTATTCGCAGCGAATGGGAAGTATTGGCACCCACCGATGCCCATCCGCACTGTTAGTATAGTGCTGCAGGATACTGTTCTCTAGCTTGAACTGCCGTAGCTGATGACGTAGTCTGGCATTAGGTGGAGAAGGCAAGCCATTCTAGTATCCGATGATGGGGTTACAATAGGGGTGTTCACGTTGGCACGCGGCAAGCTGGGCGCTGCTGTTTAAAGATAGTGACCCAGCAACTGCCAGGGGTGATAACGTGAGTGAAGATGAAGCCGCTTGATCACCTGAAGGACATGGAGGATGCGTGGTTGGAGATGAAAGTGGCAAAGGGCGGCGAGAGAGAGCGTCGGCATCATTATGCTGCTTGCCAGACCTGTACACAACCTCAAAAGTGTACTCTTGCAAACGGAGTATCCAGCGACCAGGCGTCCAGGACAAATTATTCAGCGAGGACAACCAGCATAGGGCATGGTGGTCGGTTCTCACAGTGAAGTAGCGTCGATACAGATAAGGTTGAAATTTCTGGATAGCCCAAACGACAGGGATACATTCCTGCTCTGTTATCGAGTAGTTCTGCTCCGCAGGTGTTAGTGCGCGACTGGCATACGCAACTACTCGCTCACGTGAATTGTCGTCACGCTGGAGGAGGACAGCATTGATTCCATGGCCACTGGCATCTGTGTGCAGGAAAGTGCGTGCACTCTCATCGAAGTGACGGAGGATGGCGTCTGATATCAAAGCACGCTTAAGGGCTTGGAAAACACTGTCGCACTCGTCAGTCCATGTGAAAGCCGTTCCTGATGTCAGAAGCTTGTGTAACGGTCCCGCAATGGCAGCAAAGTGACTGATGAAGCGCGGAAGTAAGACGCCAGGCTCAGGAAACTTCGCAATTATTTTAGATCGCCTGGACGTGCATAATTAATTACAGCAGCAACCTTGTCGGGGTCGGGTCGAACACAATATTTGCTGACAAGGTGATCCAATACATTGATGCTTGCGCTGGTGAAGTGGCACTTCTTTGTATTGAGCTGTAGGCTAGCGTTGAAATGCACGTTCGAACTTCATCCAAACGCTTAAGGTGCTGAGTGACAGAAGAAGAATAAATTACGACGTCGTCTGAATAACATAAACAGGTTTTCCACTTAAGACCACGTAATACGGTAGCTATCAGTCGCTCGAATGTTGCTGGAGCATTGCATAAGCAAAAAGGCATGACGTTAAACTCGTAAATCTCGTCAGGCGTTGCAAAAAACTGTTTCTTCCTTGTCTTTTTCGGGCATAGGGTTTGCTAATACCCGGATCGGAGGGTAGAGAGGCTGGAGAAATATTCTGCGCCTTGTAAGGAGGCCAGGGCGTCATCTATGCGTGGCAACGGATATACGTCTTTTTTTGTGATCTTAATGAGTGCTGTGTAATCAACCACAAAAATGGACAGAGCCATTCTTTTTCCGAACCAACACCACTGGAAACGACCAAGAGCTGGACGAAGCTCGAAGAATATCCAGTTTGAGCATACCAGGGACGTTTTTCCTCAATGTTCTGGCCGTTCCGCCGAAGACAGATGGTATGGGCGGCAGCGTGCAATGGAGCTGCCTTTGGTCTCGATGTTGTGCTCTGCAACAAAGGTGCGGCCCAGAACGTTGGAATGTACGTCAAACAAAAGGCTGTGCTTTTGAAGAAGTTTGAAGAGGTCTGTCTTTTGCTCGACAGTGAGGTGTATGTATGTAATGTAGTATGTATGTATGTATGTATGTATGTATGTATGTATGTATGTATGTATGTATGTATGTATGTATGTATGTATGTATGTATGCATGTACGTATGTATGCATGACTGGATTCCCAGAGAAGGGAAGCGGGTTAGGGGGAGACAGAAGGTTAGGTGGGCAGATGAGATTAAGAAGTTTGCGGGTATAAATTGGCAACAGCAAGCACAGGACCGTGTTAACTGGCGGAACATGGGAGAGGCCTTTGTCCTGCAGTGGACGTAGTCAGGCTGATGATGATGATGATGATGATGATGATGTATGCATGTATGTACGTATGTTTGTTTGTTTGTTTGTTTGTCTGTATGTATGTATGTATGTATGTATGTATGTATGTATGTATGTATGTATGTATGTATGTATGTATGTATGGATGGATGGATGGATGTATTGTGATTGCATGTATAGGCGTATGTATGTATATCAGTATCAAATGAAACCCGAACAGCGGCCAGCCTTCGCAATGGTAGAGGGCACCGTCCAGTCATCACGATTGACATGCGCACTCATCCTGTTTCGGCAGCTGTGCGCCTAAATGCGTTCCTGTTCATGGTGATAATAGGACGGCGCGCTCTACACCATCACGAAGGAATGCCGCTGATTGCATTTAATTGGACTGATATAGCACCTGTGGCGCTCTCATGGCCCAACTACCGCAGCTAGACACCTTTTCCGTCCTTTTCAGCCAAATTTCATCGGGAGTGTGCGAGAAACTGAAGTGGTCGAAGGTTGCGTGACCGAGCCTTAGAGGCTAGAGATTTGCAGAAAAAAATTGATATTTTTGCTCTCAAGGGCCACACCACTCGCTTCTGTATGATGATTTCCGGCCACACTCGAGTCTCGCGTAATATCATCTTCGGTCATCTTCCTTTTGATTTCTTAGTCACTTACCCGAAACAGGGTGAAAACTGGAATGCCTTCCTTTTTTTATTTCCTCCTATTCGTTCAGATAGTGAATTATAAACATGTTTTATTTTTCGTAGAGTAAAAACTCTGATTTTGTTCGAACATGGTCTCCCAAAAAGAACCATATTTATATGTAATGATTCATTCCATAAAGAGTAGTTGTTTCAGAGAATTCATCGAAGAAATAAATAATTCAGTTATGACTTTTTCTCTTCAATTCAAGACAACCTTCCACAACACAGCCATTCAAAAATTTCGAAAGCTTGCGAATATCGACGTGGTCACAGGGTGTTGTAATTATTTCATACAGTCTGATACTTTGCGTGACATCTATTAGGCATGTGATGAAAATAATCATGATTGATCCAAGTTCTTAAGTTACAAGTGAGTGTACTAAAATCAAACACAATTTCTTCATGCCAGATTAGCAACATGAAGATTTTCTCTATTATAGCTCAAATTGCACTGGTTCAGTTTGTAAAACTGTTATCGGCTCAAAGCACTAATGAAAACGCTGTCAATCGTCAAGTGCTGATCTTGCTTAATTGCTGTCTTTTTGTTAGGAGAATGAACGTTAATTGCATTTATATAATGCGAATAATAAATATAGATAAATAAATCTTTAGGTTAGTTTTCAATCTCATGGAAGTTCTACAAATGTTTATCTGGTTTAGGGTAAACTTTGGTTTACACAAAAAACTCAGTGTTATAACACACTCCAAAAGCTTCCGCAATCACTTCGTTTTAGCACCCATTCATTGTGAAGCAGTTGTCACGCGTGATAAATTTAAACACCGCTTATCGAACAGATCGCTACCCGTTTTCATTGATGCATTCAAAAAGATGAAACTACGCTTCCGTCCAAAGCACGAGAATGCAGCATGTCACAATTATTTGAATAATAGATCACACAACCATCGAGATGCGTAGATTGCATCTGCTAAACCACTGTCTGAAATCAGCCTGTGTCTGAAACCAACTGAAATTAAAGCTTCAATATTGACGTATTTGTAGCATCACTTTGACACTCCTTGTGTATTAGCATACGCTTTATATTGTCATGCACTAAAAGCCGTAGAGCCAAGACAGGAACAGACGGGTAGAAAGACACGAGCATGTATCTTCAAATGAAGTGCTAACACACACTTCTTTCTTTGTTCTCTTTGCCCTTTCCGGCTGGCCAGGGTTTGCCGGCTCACTAATCTAGGTGGCATTATTCACTCTCCCATTAGAGCATCGACTCGATGCTTATATACAAAAAAAACATCACTGCCTATAAGGAAAAAGAGGGGGGCGAAACAATACTTATAGTGCAGTGCGCATATGCAGGTGCAACAAAAAAGTCTGTGGTTGGTAATAAGAGAAAAAATTAACATAGTTCGCAGTTCATTCAAGTCTCAACGGACGACGTAAAAAATGTTTGCTGCCCGGGCACAATAAGGCGAGTATTACCGCGTGAAGTAAGGTTTTAGGTGGACGACATGCACAAGTTCTGTTCGTAGTGAGTGGCGTGGGCTTATTGATGAGCCTCCGTCTGGAATAACTTCATAGTTGACCTCGTTTAACCATCGTAATACTTTGTAGAATCCGCAGTATTTGCTCAGGAGTTTCGCGCTGAGACCTCACCATCTAACAGGAGTCCAAACCCACACTTGGTCACCAGGTTGATAGGTGGCTTGTCGATGGTTGATATTGTACCTTCAGGCGTCTTCACATTGCTGCAATTTTATGTGCACGCGAGCGAGTTGACATGCTTGCTCTGCACGCTGAATGTAATTCTCGACATCTGGAGTTACCAGCTCGTGCTGGTCGATGTCACAAGGAATCATGGCGTCTAGCATGGTTTGAACGTCTCGACCGTAAACGAGGCGGAAAGGTGCGAACCTTGTCGTTTACTAGGTTGCGGTGTTATACGCAAACGTTACGTACGGCACGACCTCGTCCCACGTTTTATGTTGCACATCCACGTACATAGAAATGATGTCAGCCAGCGTTCTGTTTAGCCTTTCTGTCAAGCCGTTACTCTGGGTGGTGGTTGTCTTAAGGTGGTTTGGGTAACTCAGCTTGAAGATTTTGTCCTAAAGTTTTGCCGTGAACGCTGTCTCTCGGTTCAGTGAAGATAAATGACGGAGCGCCGTGACGAAGCACATTATGGTGCATGAAAAACTTGGGCGACTTCAGATGCTGTACCGCGTGGCAGTGGCTTCGTCAGAGCATAACGCGTCAAGTATTCAGTTTGCGAAGATGATCCACTTGTTTCGGGAGTGAGACAAAGGAAACGGTCCAAGGAGGTCCATCCCAACCTGGTCAAACTGCGTATGCGGTAGGTAGATGGGTTTTAGGAGGCATGTAGGGTTTACAGGAGGTAACTTGTGACGCCTACATCTACGGCATCCTTTCACGTAGCGTTTGACTCAAGCTGCGAGTTCTAGCCAGAATATAGCTGTCATACTCGGTCTTGCGTCCGTGAGTATCCCAGAAGGCCGGATGTCGGCTCATCGTGGCAGGCTAATAGGATGTCATCAAGGAGGCTTTGAGGAACGACTAGAAGATAAGATCTGCTGCGAACACCGGTGTTTTTCTTGTACAATATGTCGTGTCGTAAGCAAAATGACGGCAACATATGGGAAAGTGGACGAGGAACAGACGCGGTGCTGCCTTCTAAATGATCGATTTTGGGGCCTTAACTCGGGGTCAGCTCGTTGCTTACTGAGGAGGTTCGCCCCACTGGATTCTCCAGGAAGCACTGTCGTCTTCTAAAGCTGTATGACCAGATTCCAGAGGTGCTCGTGATAGCTTATTGGCGTCTTCAAGCTTTATACTCGAATGTATACGATGGAGACGTTGAACTCTTAAAGTTGCATACCCCATCGTGCTAATCACCCAGAAAGGTCTCGGAGGTTAGCCAAGCAACATAAAACGTGGTGATCAGTCATAACTAAAATTTGTGCCCATAGAGATAAGGTCTGAACTTTGTAACCGACCATATTACTGTGCGACATTTTTCTCTGACGTGAATAGTTGGTCTCGGCACGTGATAAAGTGCGGCTTGCGTAGGCAATCACACGTTCGGTCCCATCTTGTGTTTGCAGCAAGATAGCTCCGAGACCAATGATGCATGCGTCAGTGCTCACATCTGTGTCAGCGTCCTCATCGAAATGACCAAGTACACGAGGGAAGACAGTCGATGTTCCCGTTCTGCAAAGGCAGTCGTTTGTTCGTCTGTCCACAGAAATGAGCTGTATGCACAGAGCCCCGGATTCGTCGAAGACTTTTCTTGTCGGTCGGAGCTGGAAACAGCGGCCACAGCGGCAGTCTTCTCGGCATCGGGCCGAATGCCTGCAGGGCCTCACAACGTTATCCAGGAACTGCAGTTCTTTGTAGATGAAATGGCACTTCTCAGGCTTGGAGGCAAGGTTAGGCATCACTTAGCTTAAACAATACTGCGAAGACGACTAATGTGCTCGCGAAAGTTTTTGAAAAGACAACGACATCATCTAGATAAACGAGGCAACTTTTCACTTGTCAGCAAGAACGGTACCTATCATTCGTTGAAATCGGGCCGGAGCGGATCAGAGGGCGAAATTGTGGCACTCAGAATTCATACAGAACGCCAGGACATAAAAAAGCCGTTTTTTTCGCGGTCACATTCATCGACTTCAGTTTGCCTATAACTACTTTTAAGGTCGATTGAGGAAAAAGTCTAACTACATTTAAGGTCTGATTGAGGAAAAAGCCTGTCCAGAGATGCAATCATCCACGCGATGCAATGGGTACACCGTCTTTCTTTGTGACGTTTATTCAGCATTCTATAATCGACACCAAAGCGAAGTGTACCATGCTTCTTCTTTACAAGGACCACTGGCGATGACCATGGGTGCTTGATGGCTGTATTACACCGTATTGAAGCATTCCTTCACTTGATTTTGAATTGCGCGGTGTTCGGTTGGTGAAACGCGGTAAGGTTGTTGCCATATAGGGGGTGCGTCGCCGTAGGTGATAATACTGTGTTTGGTAATCGATGTCTGACAGATTCTTGATGAACATGCAAAACAGGCGTGAAATTCTACCAAAAGGTCTTTAAGCCTTCGTTTGTTTTTGTCAGAAAGTGTTGTATTCATGTCGACGCCCCGGAGAGGTGCTTCGGCCTCATCGGTTGCCTTGTAAGCAAAACACTCAGTCACATTGCTTACTGGGTACGCATAGGCGAGGGAGAAAGTAACAGGGAAAAGTTGTCGGCGCTTGAAGCTGAAATTTGTAACGAAAACCTCGCAGTGCCAGCCTGGAGGTCTACTAGGCTTCATGCTATGCAAGACACCTGGGCAAAAGAGTAGGAATCGATGGCTCTCCGCCACCATTTCACCATGTGCTGATTTGTTACAACGTCCTTTCACCCATAACACTTAAGCGCGTTGGTATTGTCACAGCATCGTCAATTACACGCAGACATATTCGATCGTGACAGAGATTGTGGTCTAGTGTGGCGTTTTGTTTTTGGACGTGGCGAGGCGTTGTCGAATGTTGATGATTGCACCGTGCTCCTCAGGAAGTCCATGCCAATGATCAGGTCTCGAGAACACTGACGGAGAAC
>WOVY01007721.1:0-59148 GCA_013436015.1 Rhipicephalus annulatus | reverse complement strand
CAGGGCTGAGTCCCTGTAGGTGACCCTGCACTGGGGAAGGGGAGAAGAGAAGGAAAGTTATAGAGCAGGAGATAAAAGGTCACTGACTGGGCCGACGCGTAACAGTTCTACTACCATCACAAACGATGAAACAGGCCGGTGTCTTTGAGAAAATGCAACAGTGCTTTCGTTACTTTCGAAAATTGGATGGGCAGTGCCATGGTCCCAATACTTTCTCGACAGTGAAATCACTTCTGTCCACTTGATTTAAAACAGTGTGCAGATGGAGCCTCTCCTTTGTGTATGCCGGGCAGTAACATAAGATGTGTTCAATAGTTTCATCGACGGCACAGTCGTTGCACTCCACGCTGTCGGCCATCCCTATCCTAAATGAGTAGGCATTGGTGAAGGCTACGATTAGACGCAGACGGCACAACACTGTACCTTCCTTCCTAGAAAGACCAGAGGGTAGCCGCCATCGTAGAGATGGATCGAGAGAATATAGTCAATGATATGTGAACTGTGATGACTGCAACTTCTGGAGTGTCATGTCCTGCGCCAGCTTACTTAGGTATCTAAGCCATTTCAATCCTAGATAAAGGTGCGGACACAGAGTTTGCTTGTAGGTGTGCATTTTTGGCTGCTTCATCGGCGAGGTTATTGCCGAAGATACCACAATGACTTGGTGTCTACTGGAACACAACGTTGTGTCCTTGTTCGGGTCGCTTGGTGCAGCATTTCTCTGATCCCCCATACCAGTTGTTCGTAGGACCCCGCGACGAAGTGCCGACGAAAGACATTGTAGAGCCGCCTTGGAGTCACACAATACTGCCCATTGGTTAGCCAGTTGTTGCTTGACATAATCGATGGCACCATGCAGGGCAACAATTTCCGAACCAGTTGATATGCTCACGTGACAAAGTTTGTAAGTGATGTTAATGTGTCACGATGGAAAGACGGTAGCGCCGGTGGAGCTAGTCTGGGTGGTAGATCTATCCGTCTATACGTCGATTCTGTCAGCGCAGAAGTGTGTAAACAGTCCTTAGAGAACGACGCTGACGACCTTAGAGAACGACGCCTGCGGTCGTTGTTCTGGCAGAAATGTCAAGTGGCTCGAAACTATCCGTGAAATGTGCCGAATATGTGCTCTCAGCACGTCGGTTGTGACCTAAGTCGTAACCGGATGATCCCGAGCCAATATAACTGTTCAGCGATTGAGGTAGTTCGAGGTAGGCCGAGACAAACAAGTAGTACCTGTGCTTGCACGCTTTAAAGTGTTTGAATATTTGTGTTCAAGTTTTAGAAAGCAGAGGAGCACTGTAGCGCAGTACACCAATAAAACGTGCTTGGTAAATCTGTAGCAAGGAACTCAATGACGGACCCCATCTTTTTCCAGCGATGACTGTCAGTACGTGGACAATAGATACCAGTTTCGCTTTTAAGCTAGTGCATGAGGGTTCCAGGAGAGGTCGCGGTCAACAATGACACCTAGATAACGATGGTTACGCTTCTAAGAGATGGGCTGGCCTTTAATGCTTATCGGGTAACTTGTCATCGCCGTGTGCGTGAAAGCCACCAGTGCAGATTTTTCTGTTGAGATTGTTAGGCCTTGCGTGCGAAGATATTGAGATGCTTGCGACGCTGCCTTCTGTATCCTTTCTCGAACTTTCTAGGCGTGTAAATGCAGATGCCCAAACACAGATGTCATCAGCGTATATTGAAACACTGACTGTTTCAGGAAGAGCTTCCACCAGGCCAAGCAATGAAAGATTGAAAAGAACTAGGCTTAAAACACCACCTTGCGGGACGCCACGGCACGTGTCGTGGTCTCAGGTCGGCCCATCTTCAGTATATACAAAAGAGGATCTTCGTGTCAGGTAGCTTCGGTTCCATCAAAACATTCGCCCTCGCAGTTCAATAAACAGCAGTGTGTCTAGTATAGCTTGATTGGAAACGTTGTCATATGCACTTTTCACATCAAGAAAAAGCGCAAGTGCTAGTCGTTTCCTAAATTTCTGCTGTTCTACTGATGACACCAAATCGATGACGATGTCAGTTGATGAACGGCCTCGTCGAAATCTCGCCATGGAGTCGGGGTAAATGTTGTGCCGTTGAAGGAAACATTAGAGGCGCGAAAAAATCATGCGCTCCATGAGTTTCCCAACGCAGCAGGCTGAGAGCTACAGGCCGGCGTGATGTCAGCACCAGAGGGAATTTTTCTGCTTTAAGAAGTGGCACAAGACAGCTCCGTTTCCATTCTTGAGGTACGATGCCATCTTCTCATGACCGATTAAATAGATTTAGCAGTTGTCGTCTAGCTGCTTCGCCTAAGTGACGCGGAGCCGTACACGTTATTCCATCAGGCCCTGGTGAAGAAGAACGCCTACACAGTTTCAGTGCAGCTTCTAGCTCTTCACAAAAAATGGAGCATCCATACTTATATCTCTTGGACCGAGGATATCGCATAAAAGAACATCGGAGAATAGGGCTGTCCCGCCGGTGATGTGCACGCAATAATCCACTGCAACGTCAATTTCGCGGCGGTTGAGACAAAAAGAAAAGAAATTTATTACAGGGGATATGGTTGGAAACAATAAGCAGCATAATTTGCACCCTGCATCTGCGAATCAATAATACAGCTGAATAAACAAATGTTAAGTAACGTAAAGAGAGTAGGGAATGTAGTGTTTAGGAAACTAACAGTCTTAAGGTCAATAAAAAATCTTTTTTAATGAACTGCACAGCAAAACCTTTTGTTTTCGTGTGCTACACTGGCTATCGTTGAGAACTTTCACGTGGCTCCTGAAGAGCCATACTACGAATAAGTAAGGAGCGGTGACATCATATGGGGCACAGAAGGAGTGCCGGAGCTACCACGTACGAACTTTTCGCTGATAAGTGCATCTCAGATATGTGACGTCATAGCCGTGGCAGGTGCACTGGAGTCTGCGCGTGCCCAACTGTGCACCTCGGTTGCATAGTAGCGAAGTCTGACGCTGCGCCGGAGCGACTTGGTAGCGCATCCCTTTTTCTGCGCATGCACAGAGCTACCGATTGCTTATACATATTACCACTCGTCTGTAAGTGTAGTATACCAATGAAGAAGACAAGCATAATTGCTACTCAACAGCACAGAACAGCACAGAAATTTCACTTATCCGATCCCTAAGTAGTCACCTCTCAATAAGAGGTTGAGCGTAGCAAGAATGAACGAAAGAAAGCTAAACATGCTGCGGTGGACACCAAAGCACCTAGCTCATTCTACGTATATCCTGGCATAGCCGAGATAAGCCACCGCATTTTTTTTTGTGAACTAATGAAAAGACAGAGCAAGTTCTATTGTCAACGCAACTGTAAGAAACGAAAAATCTAAAAATGATTTCGCCATTGCCAAAAATTATTGATTTTATCGTTATTTCATGACAAAATGAACAATTATGAAAATTACTTAAGCTAATTGGTCGGCATTACGACAAGTGCTCAAACAAAAATACAAAACGAAATGGTAACGTCGTAAAGTTTCTGAAGCACGAGAAAATGAAAGTCAAAAGCGTGGTAACGCTGTGGCTGTAACATTGCGTACAAGAAATAGAAATCAATCACAGGAAGTGAGATCCGCGACATAAGTTTTGTAGCAGCAAACAAACCAAGCGTTCTGCACTTTCTAAAAGAGTGCTTTTTTATAGGAAGATGCACAAATAGAATCCATTATTCACACCTCGACCCTCCTCAGAATATGCTTGCCTATTCAGGAACGAAATGACGTCATCTCTGGAAGAGGACACACAAAACATGCTCTGGGATTTAAAATACAAGCCTATTTCTTTGTTGGTGTTTTTCGAGAAAGTTCGCCTCAAGCACTCGCTTGCCTATGTTGTAAAAGGCTATGCGGATCTTTAGGCATGTTTAACTTCCACTAAATATTTAGTGATTCGAAAATTCGGGGTGTGTTTCTGTCGGCAACAGGATTGAATGATTGATATGTGGGGTTTAACGTACCAAAACCACCATATGATTATGAGAGACGCCGTAGTAAAGGGATCCGGAAATTTCGACCACCGGGGGTTTTTTAACGTGCACCCAAATCTGAGCACACGGGCCTACAACATTCCCGCTTCCATCGAAAATGCAGCCGCCGCAGCCGGGATTCGAACCCGCGACCTGCTGGTCAGCAGCCGATTCCTGTCGGTACCAGGGCGCAAGAAAAACCAACACTACTGCTTCAGCGCGTGGCTTTTCTCTGCATTGGGCCAAGGCAGGAAATGAAAACAGGAAGCCGAAAGCTGTAAGCAAATGTGATTAAAAAAAGCGGCAACGCTAAAACTTTATGATCATATTATTGCTCGGAGAATTTCTCTCGAGCGACCAGCCGTACGTGGAACACGTCGTAAAAAAAGGCGTAAAATAGGAATGAAACACTGTACAACAGGCGTAGTGACGATAAATTTTCTCAAGCTTGAGCGAATAAGAGGCGCACTCAACAAAGGGTTGTCGTTGGGACCGATGCGCTTTTGTGGGGCGGTCATTGCGATACTGTTGACTACGTGAACGACGAGCAAGTGACTACGTTGCTTGTACAGTGCTGCGCTCAGCTGGCAAAAGGCTGAACGGCGACAGAGCTTTTAATTGTGTGGTGTCTCAGAGTAGATACTGATGCTGCCGGCTGAATCAACTCACAATATTTTGTAGCGAGGGTAAAAAGTACGCAACGGGGAGGGGGCAATAAATAGTGAGGGAATATTAAAGCAAATGTAGGCATGCGCCAAAATAAAAGCTAAAATCGTCACGCATAGATCGATTCTTACAACTTTCACGAATTTGAAGGGTAACCAGTCAACCTGTTTTAAAACTGCGTGGCGCAAAAACCATTGTAGACATGCTTTTTGCTGGTCCAGCAGATGAATACTTCAGCATGTTTCGAGTTTCATGCAAAAGTTGTCACGTGCCACCGCTCGTTATGATGACACTAGTTCTGTCCCCAAAGTTCATATGTGTAGTGGTGATACGTATGTCAGGCAACAGCTAGGTTTTAAGAACAAAAATATCAGCTAGTTTCGAAATTAAAAGACCGCATTCACACATACACACATAAGGAGAGCTAAAAGAGTTTGGATGAAAGTTGTATGGACATGACTTGGCTTGTCCAGACATGACAAAGGGAACAGAGAAGATGGTTGAAGCTGTAGCATGTTGCAGTTTATCATTTCTTGCAGTGCCAGACTTACGACGACGTTAGATTCCTGTACTGATTGAACAGGGGAAAATGTTTCAAAGAAAAAAAGTCTGCATTAGGCAAAGGTTAATGACCCGGGCCAGGTGAACGAATGGTAAAAAACTAGTTCAAGTCACCTGTTATTTGATCATTCTCCGTGATTCTTGTGTAGCACAGAGCAAGGATAGCCCATTCAGGTGCCGTGTGCTACTGTAAACATAACTTTCGGTGGCGCATCACACACCGCGTGTTTTCTCAAGGAGCTTGGAACGCAGTGTGCACGTTTATGTGGAATTTTTTAGTTAACAGGGAATGCTCATTAGCTTCATTGGGCTACGTATCGCTGCAGAGAATCACTTTGCTAGAGACGCTACTGCATTCGTAAATCGTTCGACGTGTCTCGTCCCAGGCCAACGTCAACAGTACTTGTTTGTGGACTGCAAAATGTAGCATCCCCCCTCCCCCACAAAAAAACTGTGTATGCATTTTGGGCCTAATATTTCATTCTTTTGTTGCGAGGATGAAAGCTTAGTGAACTTCACCATAAATCGAATAATAACTGTAGCGTAAATAAAATTACTTAGTACAACACAGACAACACACAAGATTCCCTCAATTTCTTCCTTGGAATGTAATACAGAGTAACTCGAAGTCATGCTATACGAATTTCACCCCTTTTCAAACAGGGCACCATAGCTCATACTTGCAGGAGATAGTAACAAATACCAATGCTAAGAAGTTTTACTACAGCCATTTATTGGAACAAACCCACCGGAAAAATTAAACATTTCTGTCAACGCAATGGTCAAGTTGAACGTGTGACATTCTTTAGTGATATCTGTCCTATCCTGCTTTAGGAAGTATTAAGCGGCACGTGATCACAAAATGTCAGATTGCGTCTGAATACTGAAGTTTTCAAAGCCCACAACAAACCCTTACAATCACCAAAGGAACTTGTCGCGACGCATATTTTCATATTTTGTGTGAAGTGGAATTAGTATAAACCAAAGCACATGGGCTTACCCACACACGCACACACACACACACACACACACACACACACACACACACACACACACACACACCGATGACGTCCACCCTCATGCTGAGATATATGTATGCCAGCAGTGCCTCACGTCAATTTTTCCTCCCTTCTGACGTCAGGCGTGATCAATGCCACGAAACGCCGCCTTGGCATCGGCCGTCAGTGACGCAGTCCAAATCTACTGTCCTACAATCGGTACGACCCATAGAACATAGCGCTGCAACTTTGTATAGGAGCGTGTCCTCCTCTATTTATTTCGGAAAAGATGCAGTGACCGCCAAGGCTGGGCTATGGGTCATTTACTTCTGGAGCGGGGACGACACTAGCTCGCGTAAAAAAGCATTGGTGGCGGAAAGATCGATCAGAAGTGAGCCATCGTGGCGGCCGTCTAATACAGCAGCTAGTAAATGATCGGTTCCTTGAACTCCCTCGTTCACTCTCACAACTGACGACATTTTGCCACAACGCACTGACCCGCTCTGAGCTTCCAATCACGGACAACTTTTATGACAATTTTCAGGCTGCATCAAAGTTCCGGAGAAAGAGAAAACAAGATCACACAGCAAATATTCAAGCAAAGGCAAGCTAGCTGCCAGACTATGCTATACAGAGAACCGCAACATACGCACAAAAGAGTGCGTGATAGTTTACTTTGAGACAATGACACGCTGAGGCTGACCATGACACGGAGGCTCGAGCAGACCCTTCTCCTTGCTTCAAAAGAGAGCAGTGAAAAATAAGAACAGCATATAGCAGAGTTGGGTTAACAGAAATTGTTGCTTCTCTGTTCTTACATCCAGGCTGACACCCTGCGGCGTCGGTAGCACGAGCTCCCTCTCTTTCCTCTCTGCATCTGCTTGACTTCCATGATTTCTCTGTATGTGTACACAGCGTTTTCTTTTTTATTTCTCAATAGCTAGCTGCCTTTTATGTCCTTTCTGCGCACCTTCTTTTTCTAGGAGAAGTAAGTAAATAACTGTAGTTTATTGGCGTTTGCACTTGATCTAACTAGTGGTGCTTGTTGGTAAGCCGCTAACAATCTCTGAAAACTAAAACCTCAAGGTGCCGGGTTTGCTGTTGTTTTCTTTCGATGTGCGCTGTGCACGCATGAAAATTTGCCGGCAATGACGCGGAAAGAAACAATATAAAGAAATTAAACGCTCACTGCACCAGGTCCATTAAGGGCAGACATTTTGTTTTATTCCTATGTTTACTCTGCACAAACAACAATTTAGCGGAATTGTGGCGAAAGAAAAAAAACACAAATATTTCAAAAAGCGTGTCTAGGAGGCTTTGAGCGCGTGCACAGCTGAACTGCTTGTGTTCTCGTAATAACAAGTTGCCTAGCAGTCACGAAAAAGGCCTAAATATGCAAGGCAATGCTGAGATGCAAACGAGAAATAATGTTTCAAACTATGTATTCTCAGCCACTCGCAATCAACCTACAACAAAACCCCTTTAAACAACAATAAAAAGTGGCAGCTACTGCTAAATTACTTGCAATATTTAGAAGCTCTCAACCCTTCTGAATTTCAAGAGATAAAGCCTATTTAAAAACGGAAGCTGATGCAAATTGCGGAAACAGCCACCTAAAGAAGAAATATATTTCCCGTCACATATAAATTGCATAAAAGACGAAACAGTACTTGGCATGGCCTAGAATTTCACCTGCATTTTGTAGATGCGTCGTACACAAAGACCTCTTCTCTGGTGTGCGTATTATTATTATTATTATTATTATTATTATTATTACTGCCCGGCACCAGACGACTGCTTATTCACCTTTTCGCTTTTCTTCCTCCAACTCGGCCCAAATACAACATTGCCTATGAATCTGGTCCTGCCTCTTTCCACACACCCACCCACTGAGTATACGCTCAAGAAGCTATCGCCTATTGCTGGGCTGAGTATGAACGTCAACTATCACGCATTCGATTGGCCAGCTCGTAAACGGGCAAGCCATTTCGTTATGATGGCAGCTACAGAAACGCACACGTTCTTCCTGGATATCTTCTTTCGTCTCCAGCACGCCGTCTTGCACTTTCTGAAAAGCTCCTGTTCCTGTACACCGGACCACACCGCTTGCCATCAAGTGAGTGACGTGACGTATGACGTCGAACCAGTGTCTTCGTCCCCGTCGACTCATCGCTGCACAGGCATCGTTCACGTAGTGCACCTGAAGCTCTTTCGTATCCCGGACATCACTGATGCATGTGTACAATGCCCATTCTCACTACTGTCTTTTTTTGCAAGCACCGAGTTTGTGCTTTCGCCGCTAGAGGCTATTGTTTAGTGTTGCGGACCTAGAGGACAAAGAAGAGGAGAAGGGGAGTGCTCCAGTACGTGCCATCTTGGCTACTGTAGACCCGATCACTTTGTTCGCGTAAATAGTGTAAATGCACTCGTCTTTTGTCGCCACCCTTTAACAGTATTAATAAATGCGAAGCATTCTTAGCGAACTTCGGCGACTTTGAGCGTATCTATTTATCTAGCCGCTTACGTTTAGGTGCTCTCGTGGTCGCCCCATTTGCTTGGCGTGAACCAAAATTAGCATGAGAGCATAAGATAGTTTGACGAATGTGACGCGCTTATAAAGACATGAATAATATCACAATTCTATCGCGGACGTCGTCAAACACTTCCCACAAGACAGGGGCACATACCCACGGGCGGGTATGTGCCGCTGGTGTGGACATGTGCTACAGGTGATTAACGCTTAGTATCTACCCAGGAACGATGACAACACACTGGGTAATTTTAACTCGCTAGTGTTAACAAATACCCGACGTCGGTAGCGTCGACCCGACCTGTCCCAGCTCTAATCCAACCGAAGCATTCTGGGTGCCAATGAAGCATTTTACCACAGAGCTACGCCAGGTGTCGGAACTACTTTTCCAATAGGCGCTATATAATCTTTGTTAAACGTTAATACTGGTTGCAGTACTGAGTGCTGCCTACCCAATTTTATAAACATTACATATGTACTATTTTCATACAGCCATCACGGCGGGTTAACGTCAGATGTTGTTAGCTGCCATGCGCTGTAGTTGATTTATGTAGCAGTGTCCGGGGCAAGCATCTTTGCGAACATCAGCGCTTCATATCATCCTCTGGTGTTGCTAATGCGCTTGTTCCAGTTGACATCATGGTGCAAGTGCAGACAACTGGTTATATACCCATCTGCAGCTCTTCAACATATGTATGTGCGTGCAACATTTGTACATAGATTTAGCGTCATTTCATGACGTGTCACTCAATGAAAAAAATGCAACATGGTCACCGTTTCTCCGCGTGCTTCGCATAACGTGGATTGCCAGGTACGTGGGAATGATTGATTTCCTCTGTATTGAAGAAGACGAAGTTTTTCCTGAGTGGAACGCTTGTTTCAGTCTCTGTTATTTTTCTTTTTTTCTTTGGTGCTTGTGGAAGACGCCACTCTTCTGCCTGCGGAAATGGACGTAGAATCACCAGGGTCTCCACCCATACGTTCCTCGTCGTCTGTGGCCACTCTAAGAAAGCGCTCCGGCCACCCAAGTGACGTCGACAGTGAGGCCACGCTGATATACTCTACGGCCAGAATGAGAGCTCCGATGAAAGTGACTTTGCGCCCATGGCAAGACACAAAGCGAAGATGAGGCTGCTTACGACATCTCCTTCCCGATGTAAGGCCACCACGAATATTCAAGAGCCACCGGTTCTCACTATTTTGTTTGTTCCGCTGAATGCCGCTGACAGCATGAACCGTATAATCGCCAGGTCACGTCTATGTTACTTGAAGCACTCGTTCCGGGACAAATAACAGACGTTAGAATCAATGGCCGCAAGAACGTTTTGGCGATAGACGTTACGCAACGTACTGCTATCGACGTATTTACCAAGGTGAATGTGCTGGGGAACATCAACGTACGTTCTTTCATACCAGATGGCAAGTACTTTAGGGCAGGTGTTATCTACGACGTCGACACTTCAATCAGCGATATTGGTTTTCCCACTCTAATCAAACCAGTGACGGAAGCTACTATAATCTTGCAAACCCGCCGTCTCAGGAACTCGCAATGCGTGAAACTAGTTTTCAAGGGTGACAGCCTCCCAACTCAAGAGTTGGTCGTTTTCGAAACACAGTTTTGAAACGAAGAGGTTTCGAAGAGGTTTCGGCACAAACACAGACCATTTGTGCCGAAACCTCTTCAGTGTCGGAAGTGCTGTGAAATAGGACACGTGAGTGCTGTTTGCACAAGTTCTGCTGTGTGCTCTCGATGCTCGGAGTCGCATAACACGGAAGCCTGCCAGGCAGAACATCGCAAATGCGGCAATTGCCAAGGTCCTCACGAGGCGTCATCAAAGCAGTGCCCAAATGTGAAGAAGATGCAAGTGCTGAGGCAGATGGCCAGAGACGGTTCCACCCACAGGGAGGCTGCTGCCAAAGTGCGACGTCGGCGTTCGCGCCATAGGAAAACTTCTAGGACATCCTCTGCCATGGCCAGGGATACACTGCTACCCCATATCACGCTCTCACCACCACAAGCATCAACAAGTGCCAACAACAAGCATCCTCAGAAAGACGCAAGAAACATTGACCCTGACGCGTGGCCAGCGCTGCCGTCAGTGACACTGCCAGTAAAGCCGCAGCATCGTCCGCTGAAAGCTACTTCAGAGCGAGTAAGTCATGACAGTCAAGATAACGAAATAATAAACGTGATTAAGACCCCATGAAGACAATTCGAGTACTTCTGAATAATATTCAGACTCCGGCTGCCCAAAGCGCACTTAAAATATTGGACGCCTTGAATCCGGTGCTACCGAATCTAGAGAAGCACCATGGCTCTTTCTCTGCAGCCCTTCCGTAAACAAGTGAAAGAGGCACCAATTTTCCATTGGAATGCCCGAGGTCTTAAACACCGCATTTCGGATTTTCGACCATATGTTTTCAAGAATCAGTTCCCAACTATCGTAACTTGTGAACCACGTCTTCACAATGCTATACAACTTTCTAAATACGAGGCTTTCAGATCTGCAACCCGTAAAGAAACCAGTAAGGTCATTGTTTACATCAGGTGCGAAATCACATATATTCAGCATCCAGTAACACCGGACGACAGCAACCAATACGTGTGCCTGACAGTTAAGCGTAAGAACGTGAACTTCACACTAGTGGCAGTATATATTTCGCCTTCGGGCCGCTTCGACCCAGCAAGATTAAGCGCCATTATATCAGCGACATCTGGGCCATGGATTATTACAGGTGATTTTAACGCTCATCACCCCCTGTGGGGAAGCCAGAAGATGGACCGTCGGGGAAAAAATGTATTCTCCTTGCATCTGACCACCAAATATATTGTTTAAATGACGGCACTTCCACGTTTTTACTGGGTCTGACACATAGTAGCTGTCTCGACCTGACGTTTGTGTCAAGCAGCCTAAGTACCATGGTGCAGTGGTTTGTGGACAATGAAACGCATGGCAGTGACCACATACCCACCTATATAAAGATCAAGGGGCTAAGCAAGTCACAAATCGCACCCGCTTCACGGATAGACTGGTCAAAGCACAGATCATCCACAGAGAAGCAATGCGAGAGAAACCAAGAAGGTTCTCTTGAAAGCGTAGAAGGTATAATGAAGGCCGATATCCAAGAGGCAACGTTTAATTGTGGACCTTTGCCAGATTTTCGCAAATATGAGCTGGAGTTGGAGCAACTTCGTGGAATCCGTTGTCGCGCCGAACAATGTTAGAGGCACACGAAATTCATCTACGACTTGAGGGAAGCGAGACGTCTACAAAAGAAGATTCAACGTCGAATCAATGCACTACAGTCGCTACTTTGGAAATCACTATGCGAGTCGCTCGATCCCCACAAACCTCTTTCGCAAATATGGAGAATAATCCGCGGCATGCGAACATTGCCACAACAGCATCGTCCGTTCGAATGCCTTGCTCTCCACCAAAGCCGGCGTGAAATCGATGTAGCGGAAGACTTCTGTGCCAGGGCTGCAAACAAGGGGTCGGGGATCAACATGAATTACCTACGAAACGCGCCGGTGTCCAGAGACACTCGGATGGACAATATGTTTTCTCTAGAAAAGCTTCAGGCAGCATTGGCAGCATGCAAGCGCTTGTCATTGCCTGGACCCGATAGAGTCACTTACATGGCCCTTGCTAACCTAGGACGAACAGCTCGGCGTGCCCTTCTAGCTGTATACAATGACTCGTGGAGCAACGGTTTGGTTCCTCTTTCGTCAAAGTGCAGCCGCCTTGTGCCCCTGCTCAAACCAGGCCAATCGCCTCTGGACATGGCCTCCTATCGCCCCATCGCGCTTGGCAGCTGTTTTGGAAAGGTGAAGGAGAGAATGGTGCTGACTCGCCTGGAGTGGTACTTGGAACATAACAATATATACCCCGATGCTTTGACCGGCTTTCAACGTGGACGGTCTTCCAATAGAAAATGTTGTTGATCTTGTCATGTCTGTATAACAGCCGAAAAGCCTAAAGAGATTATCAGCGGCACTTTTCTTGGATATTAAGGCTGCATATGACAGTGTACTACATGAAACCAACCTGGACGCCTTGGGCAGCATTGATTGGGAGACCGCGTTTACCAATGGATCTACAGCTATTTGAAGGACAGAACCTTCTTCGTTCAGACAGAAGATGGCGCAAGAAGGCAACATCATATTTATCGCGGCGTACCTGAAGGTGGGCTCCTAAACCCCATACTTTTAAACCTTGCGCTCATCGACCTCGTTGACGTCCTGCCACACTCCGTACATCTGTTGATATACGCGGACGACATCTGCATCTGGGCATCAGGGGTCACGCGTCTACACGTACGAGCCAGGCTTCAGACAGCGGCTACAGTGACGTCAAACTACCTTCAAGGACGAGGACTAGAGCTGTCATCTCAGAAATGCTCAGTGGTTGCGTTTACGCGCAAGACAATGACGCCATACCGCATAAGAATTAGTGGACACACGATCAGCTATGAAGACTCACCGTTTCCTGGGAGTAATAATAGATTGTGACTGTCTTGGAGCCCTCATATCGCTTACATGAAGAAGAAACTGACCATGATCACCCACGTCCTAAGGATTCTTGCGGTAAAATCATAGGGTGCATCGGTACGAGCCATGCTTCAACTGCATGCTGCACTTTTTCTTGGCTTCGTGCGCTACAGCCTACCTGTGCTTGGCAAGGCCTGCGTAACAACGTACACGTCCTGCAGTCATTACAAGCTCAAGCACTGAGAATATGCCTCGGGCTGCCGAGATGCGCATCCTCAGCAGCAACTGTCGCAATCGCTCATGAACACCCTATCCCAACCTACATTCGTGGCGATGCTTTAAGAACGCACATGAGACATGCCACCCGGATTCAATCGCATCACCTAGCCTCCCTTTCAACTTCCAAGCCACGCTCTGCGTTCGGCTCTATTATTGCCCTGCATCGCATGGTGATTCCCACGAACTTCACGCACGCAGCAAGACCGTCGTTACCATTGTGGTGTCTACAGTGGATTATTACAGGTGATTTTAACGCTCATCACCTCCTGTGGGGAAGCCAGAAGATGGACCGTCGGGGAAAAATGTGTTCTCTTTTGCATCTTACCACCAAATATATTGTTTAAATGACGGCACTTCCACGTTTTTACTAGGTCTGACACATAGTAGCTGTCTCGACCAGACTTTTGTGTCAAGCAGCCTAAGTACCAAGGTGCAGTGGTTTGTGGACAATGAAACGCATGGCAGTGACCACATACCCACCTATATAAAGATCAAGGGGCTAAGCAAGTCACAAATCGCGCCCGCTTCACGGATAGACTGGTCAAAGCACAGATCATCCACAGAGAAGCAATGCGAGAGAAACCAAGAAGGTTCTCTTGAAAGCCTAGAAGGTATAATGAAGGCCGCTATCCAAGGGGCAACGTTTAATTGTGGACCTTTGCCAGATTTTTGCAAATATGAGGTGGAGTTGGAGCGACTTCGTGGAATCTGTTGTCGCGCCGAACGATCTTAGAGGCACACGAAATTCATCTACGACTTGAGGGAAGCGAGACGTCTACAAAGAAGATTCAATGTCGAATCAATGCACTACAGTCGCTACTTTGGAAGTCACTATGCGAGTCGCTCGATCCCCACAAACCTCTTTCGCAAATATGGAGAATAATCCGCGGCATGAGAACATTGCCACAACAGCATCGTCCGTTCGAATGCCTTGCTCTCCACCAAAGCCGGCGTGAAATTGATGTAGCGGAATACTTATGTGCCAGGGTTGCAAACAAGGGGTCGGGGATCAAGATGAATATCCTACGAAACGCGCCGGTGTCCAGAGACACTCGGATGGACAATATGTTTTCTCTAGAGAAGCTGCAGGCAGCATTGGCAGCATGCAAGCGCTTGTCATCGCCTGGACCCGATAGAGTCACTTACATGGCCCTTGCTAACCTAGGACGAACAGCTCGGCGTGCCCTTTTAGCTGTGTACAATGACTCGTGGAGCGACGGTTTGGCTCCTCTTTCGTCAAAGTACAGCCGCCTTGTGCCCCTGCTCAATCCAGACCAATCCGGCACCAGAATGTAAACGTCAAGCGGTACCTTTGTGTCAATCCAGAAAAAAAAGAAGGTGTTTCCCGTGGTGAGGAAGAGGACAACGCAAGACACAATACGGCATGGCATAGTATACCACGTTGACCATTTCTAAATGTCGCATTTTCAAACTATCCGGTGCAATTAGGCGCCTTCTTTTCTTTTGTTAATCGTGACACAGTCGCGGCTGAATGCTAACCACGTGGTGGGCCCGAGATACAAAGAAGCTAGCAGTGGAGTTTGAGATTTGTGCCTGTAGACAAACATCGGCCCGTCGGCTAATCGACTGGTTTTGTTCACCGTAAAACGGTGAACAAAACAGCAGAGAGGTTACCACCTTTTTTAAGCAACTTTGATTGCGAACAGCTCCTCCAGAAACATAAAACCACAAATTTCAGTCGAATAGGTTCAAACGGTTTGACGATGTGCGCCGACATCCCCGAAGGATTGAAAGCTCGGCTTCCATGTCTTCGCCATTTGAGATGTACTCCAGGAAATGTTTATCCGCAGTGAAGTTGGGCAGACTTTCCCAAATTTATTCTCTGCGTCTAAGCAACGCCCAGCCGTGAAGGGTGATTATAATAGCACAGGAGTAATATTTATAATAGTCAATATATGAGCCTTTGAACCTAAACTGTTGTTTCACAAAAATTAGGATTACATGTGACCTTTTTGCAAAGTATTTTCAATGCCGAGCATTGCTCTGTAGTGTAATACTTCAGAACAACGCAGAACGATTTATTATATTTCTCTTGACACCTTTATAAAAAGTGCTACACTTGAAGGTCCTACACTTGAAAATAACTTTCATTGTTTACAATCAGGGGCATCTTGTATACATGTATAGCACTCTGAAACACGGTTTTGAAAACACAGCGTGGTTTAATAATGCATCTCCGCCATTGTTCCAACTACTTATTTTTCTCCTCTGCAGACTACCCACTACTCGCTTATGTCCCAATGTCGTGCCAGAAGAAAAAGAAAAATATGCCACAGATAGCCCCCCCCCCCCCTGCAGACAAGTGGCTGTGGGCACTTGAAGGGAAAAAATGATCAGACGGAGCTTGTCAGAATGGGTGCCGGCTTGATCTTTTCATTTCTGACTGTCTTCATGCCCATTACGCAGGATTGTAAAATGATGTTCAGAACGCTTGATGACTGGGAAAGGACCGTCATAGCGAGGCTGAAGAGCGTTCGCTGCACTGTTAAAGCTGCCTTTTATATAACGTATGTCTGTGGCGAATTCGGCAATGAAAGCAAGGTGTCGAAGTTCTCTAGGAGTGTACGTGGCACTGCAGGGACGTAAAGCCGAAACAACGGGCTTGTGGTCGGTAAGAATGACAAATCGTCACCCCTCAAGGAAGTACCTGAAATGCTTCACCGCGAGGTAGGCCGCAAGGAGCTCCCTTCTGAAAGTAATATATCGGCGCTCAGTGTCGCGTAACTTGCGGGAAAAGAAAATAGTTTGAGCCCATGCACCATTGATTCATTGATGAAGAGCGGCCCCTACTGATTCTGAAGAAGCGTCCACCATGAGCCTAGTGGGAGCAGTTGGTGAAGCGTGGTGCAGGAGGGTGGCCTGGGTGAGCTTGGTCTTAACAGCGGCAAAAGCTTGATCCGCGATCATGTCCCAGGGAAGTGCGGCTGACTCGGCTTGCGAAACCGAGAGTAGTGCTTCCAGAGGCTGCAGCAGTGTAGAGCATGTAGGGATGAAGCGGCGAAAAAAATTGACGAGTCCGAGATAACGTCGTAGACTGCGTATGGACGTGGGAGGCGGGTAGTCGATGATGGCTTGAACCTTGTCAGGTAGAGGAGTGATGCCATCTTTCGTGATCTGATGTCCGAGGAATGCTATGTCCGAGAGTCCAAACTGACACTTTTCTACATTGATGACAAGGTCGTAATCACGCAGTCGAGTGAAAAGCTGACGTAGATGTACCTTGTGCGTTTCAGCGTCCTTGCTGGCAACGAGAAGATCGTCGATATTAGCGAAACAAAACGGCAATCCTCTTGTGACTTCGTCTATAAAACGCTGAAATGTCTCAGCTGCGTTTATAAAACCGAAAGGCATTCGTAAATACTCATAGAGCCCAAATAGGGTAATTATTGCAGTTTTGGGAATGTCAGAAGGCTCGACGGGGATCTGGTGATAAGCTTTCGCAAGATCAATCTTCGAGTATACAGTTGCGCCGGTTAAAAAGGCAGTACAGTCCTGAATAATGGGTAACGGGTATCAATCTGGAACGGTGACCGCATTGAGAGCCCGATAATCACCACAGGGCTGCCAGTCGTTGTACTTCTTGGGAACCATGTGTAGCACCGACGACCATGAGGTTGATGACGGACGAGTGATTTGCAACTGTAACATATGCTCAAACTCGTTGCGAGCAATTCGAAGTTTATCAAGGCCAAGTCGGCGAGAGCAGCAGTGAACCGGTGAGCCTCTGGTAACGATGCTGTAGGTCACAGTGTGCTTGTCGGTCTTATTCATGGGAGACTGCGTTGTAATCTCCGGAAACTTGTTGAGCAGAGCTGTATATGGGGACGTGGGTGGTTTCACGAAAGTGGGTGTTAAGGCCGTAGCACGTGACAGAAAACCATTGACCGATAAGGTGGTATAGCTATCCACCAGGCGACAATGGTTCATATTCACGAGCAGATGAAAATGCCTTAAGAAATTGGCACCTAAGATTGCTTAGCGTACGTCTGCTATCCAGAATAACCACTGCAGTTTTCTCTTAAGACCGAGATCAAGGGTCAGAGACTTCTGTCCGTAAGTTGAGATGACCGAAGAATTGATCGCTTCTAAAGGATGTGACTTTTCGCGAAGACGCTGGTCAGTTTTGGACGATGGAAACATGCTGACTTCTGCTCCAGTGTCCACCAGCAAGCGCAGACCTTTGGTTCTGTCGGTGATGTGGAAGAAGCGGCTTGATGCTTGGTCTTGATCGCCCGCCACTGTTATTGACGATCGGCCAGAGCGTTTCCAATGCGCCATGAGCAAGGTGGCACACATGTGTGAGCCGTGGCACGAAAACGCCGGTGGTAATAGGATGTGTTCTGCGGTGAAAAGCAGTGCTCGGGCTGGGGGAAGGGCCGTTGCGGAGCAGCCGACGTGAGAGATGGTCGATGTGGACGAGGCTGGTCATTGAAGTTGCGAATGCTCAGCAATTGCAGACGCAAGTTGGTAACTTCAGCTGCGAGATATTTTACCGTTTGTCGAAGGAAATCTGCTTCGGAAATTGGAGAGGTGTGGGCAGCGTTTATGACTGCCGGAGCAATGTCCATAATGTCATCGGCCATTTCGGCCTGCTCCGAGAACGGCTTATTCTGAGTTGGGGCAAGAGCCATTCGCATTGTAGGAGGAAGACGCTGTAGAAACAACTCACGTAGTATGAATGTTTTCGAGCCGTCCGGCTGGTCCGCAAGCAGGTGCTGCAGGTGACGTAGAAACTGTGTGAGACGGTAGTCCCCGAGCTATTCGTTGCACAAAAGTTGCTGAATGCGCTGATGCTTAGGCGGAATGAGTCGGTTAAGAAGCGCCTGTTTGACTGTCGTATATGGAGTGCCACCAGGTGGGCTCACGAGGATGTCGCGTATTTCGGCCATTTCCTGTGGCGGCAACGCTTCAACGAGGAGCTCAAGCTTGCGAACTTCTGACGTGTTGCGATGAATGCGGAACTTGTTCTCGACTTTAATGAACCATACGGAGGGATCGGCAAGCCACAGCTGTAGTAGCCTCATGGTAGTAGCACTTCCAACAACACCCGAAGAGGGTACATTGCCGGTCGCAGTGGCAGCGGTACCAAGGCTGAGGCTGTCGAGATGCTCACGCTGCTCCACTGAAGGTCGCGTTCGTAGTCCGGGTCACCAATATTTATAGCACTCTGAAACGCGGTTCCGAAAACACTGCGCGGTTTATTTATGCATCTCCGTCATTTTTTTGTTTGTTTGTAGCCTCTAATCCATGGCTCGTACCCCCTCTTGGGGATTGGCCAAGAGAACATATTGTCTCATACGGATTGTTCCAACTACTTCTTCTTTTCTCCACAGCAGACTACCCACTACTAGCTTATGTCCCAAGTGTGTCGTGCCTGAAGAAGAAGAAAAGTATGCCACACATGCATCACAGTATAACATCAACCATTGCCGTAATAATGCATGGTACAAGCTTAAATCACCAAAGGGCGTCCGAACATGGGATTATCGTAATTAATTTATAGTCTCCTCATGGCTTGGCTGTGCATACGTTTTCTTCAAACGCAGGTTTCAAAATTCACCGACACATGCAAGGGTTGGTTTATCTTTTGTGTAATTGAATTATGGGCGAGTTTTGCTTTGTTGCAAGATAGGGTGTAAAGAACGTTGTTCTTTAGCAGAGCTCAGCTATAACGAGTGCGGCAAAATACTGTGATATTATGAAAAGAGTGCACGTGAAAACCACAACTTCTTGTAAGCATAAAACAGTCATATCAACCAATCACGTGCATGCACACCCAGGCATATCGGGAATCTCTCTAGGAAACCCTGTCTAGCTGCAGCCTGTGATATTCATTCAAGCCGGAGAAGACTAAACTCGACGTCTACAGGAGAAAAAAAGGTCAGCATGTGCCCCTTGTGTTCTCTCTCGGCGATGTTGAGCGAATTTGCAACCTTCTACGTCTAAGACATAGAAATCCGCGCAGTACACATTTTTTGCTTCAAATGCGCTTTCAGCATTTCTTTGCCACAAAAGCCGCCAAACTAAATAATGGTCTGTCTACAGCCCTTCATTGATTTTCTGTTTGGTATCACAACAAAAATTTTACCAATCGATAACTTCCAGCTTGAAGAAGTTTCTCTAGAAAGTCAATAGAAATTTTTCAAGCGGATCTTTTTTATGTGTGCTTGGTCTTCTTTCACTTCTTTGATAAATATCCACAACACTGGTTGGTAGAGACGATGGCGATTACAGTGCTGGTGAAGGTAGAAAACTGAAACAGTGCGCAGTTTTTCAAAGGCTTCCTTCGGTTTTGTTTTGCGGGTTTGCGGCTATAAATTGGCAGCAGTATGCGCAGGAGCAGGTTAACAGGAGGAACATGGGAGAGGCCTTTGTCCTGCAGTGAACGTATTTAGGCTGATGATGATAATGAGGATGATGATGATGATGTTGATGATGATGATGATGAGTTTTGTTTTATAAAAAACAAATACTGTAGGGTTTGTTTGAAGTACGTAAATATTCAAATAATGTATTATTACCACAGTTTCACAAACTTTAATTGTTTAGTCAGCCTGAAAAATCAACGCAGTCGTGTGGAAAAGCTGGCCTGTTCTTGACACGCCGGTGTTGTGCAACAGTGTATTGGTTCCAGTTATACGAAACGTCCTATTCTGAAACAGACATTACACGTGCTTCACAAAAGAACAATTAGCTCCTGTAGTGTTTAAGCTATGCTTAGCTGTTCTGTATTGCATGTATGATATTGTGAAAAGGCACAGGGACGCAGGCACAAAGACAGGGTGTTTACTTTCGTAACCAAAGTCCAAAAGCAGGAACACCAGAACACGCGTCCTACAGAACTACATCGTTATCTTCCTCAGAGGCTGGCCACTATAGTTGCAGCCTACCTTGCGTCAATTCCCCCCTTTCAAGAGTGACCGTCCTGGTTTATTGACTAAGATGCTAGAGATTGCGTTAAAAAAGATGGTCACGTCAACAAAAAAAACATAAGCCCGCGCTGTTGCGGATAACAAGAAAAAAGTTTGAAGTGTTCATAACTCACGGGCGTGGCACGGTTTCATCCGTACTACATGGACTACTTGTGGACGTGGACGTCTTTGGTTTAAACTGGTATCGGAGCTTTCAGGAACTATCTCGTAATTTACGTCGCTGTGGCAGCGCACAACTTCGTAAGGGCCAAAGCAGCGTCGCAATAACTTCTCCGAAAGTCCACGTTGTCGAACTGGTGTCCACATCCATACACAGTCACCGGGTTGATAGTGCACGTTCCTTCTGCCTTGGTTGTAACGGTGAGAGTCAATATTTTGCTGCGTGCGAATGTGGTTCCGTGCAAGCTGGCGGGCTTCCTCGGCTTTCTCAACGAAGTCGTCAATGCTGTCATTTCCGCTGGTGTCCTGGTCTACGGGGAGGATAGCGTCTAACGGTGTTGTGACGCAACGGCTGTAAACAAACTCGAATGGTGCCAGGTCTGTGGTCTCTTGCACAGCGGTATTATAAGCAAACGTGACGTACGGCAAAATTTCATCCCACTATTTGTGCTCTACATCAAGATACATAGCATGTCGGTCAGTATTTTGTTTAATCGCTCTGTCGAGCTGTTCGCTTGGGGATGATAAGCTGTTGTTTTCCGGTAGTTGGTGTGCGTCAGTTTGGTGACTTGTAGCAATAACTCGGGCATAAATGCTGCTCCGCGATCGGCTATAACAACAGCAGGTGCACCATGACGCAAAACAATATCGTGGACGAAAATCTGGCGAATTCAACTACAGTTCTTTTAGGCACAGCTTTGGTTTCTTCATAGCGAGTCAGATAGTCGGTTGCGACCATTACCCACTTATTTTCTGAGGTTGACACAGGAAATGGACCAAGAAGATCCATTCCCACTTGCTGAAACAGTGCTCGAGGTGGATTTAAAGGTTTCAGGACGCCATCGGGCTTAGCGGGTGGAACTTTATGCCTCTGACAGTCACGGCAGGTGCAGACATATCGCTGAATGGTTGAATACAGCTGTGGCCAGTAACACTTTTGTCGAATGCGCGTTGATGTTCTAGCAAAGCCTAAATGACCGGCAGAAGGATCGTCGTGGCACGCCTGCAAAACTTCCTCACGCAGTGCCGTTGGAATGGCAAAGAGAAGGGTTTTGTGGCTGTTCTCAAGATTTCTCATGTAAAGAACATTGTTCCGCAGGCAAGACGATGTTATTCCACGTGAGAGCTGGCATGGGACAATCACGTCTTTTCCATGAAGATGCTGGATGGCAAGTAGTCGCTCAGTGTCCTCACGTTGAAGCTCAGCCATCCGGACCCCATCGACGATGCCAAGAAACGGTATATCTTGTACAGTGTCAGATGACGTCCGGGAAATGGGAGCATGAGACAGGCAGTCAGCATCTGTATGCTTCTGTCCTGATCGTTACACAACCGTTATGCCGTGCTCTTGAAGGTGGAGGCTCTAGCGGGTGAGGCGGCCTAATGGATTCATTAGTTTGGCAGGCCGACAGACTGAATGGTGGTCACTGACCACTGGATATGGGCGGCCATATATGTAACTTGCTAATGGCCCAAATGACTGCTAGTTACTCTTTTTGTGTCGTAGAGTAGTTAGCCTCTACTTATGTGAGACTGCGACTCGCGTAAGCGATCACACGCTATGTGCCGTCCTGCCATTGAACTAGAATGGCTCTGATTCCTACGTTGCTGGCGTCCGCATGGATCTCAGTGTCGGCAGTATCATCAATATGTGCCAGCACTGGAGCTGTCTGCAGTCGATTGCGTAGTTCTACGAAGGCTTGTTGTTGTTGTTCCGTCCATACGAAGGATACATCTGGCCGTGTCGGTCTTGTGAGAGGTCCTGCACTTTTTGAAAATCCTTCGTCAAAACGGCTGTAGTAGGCACAATCTGAGGAATCGTCGAAGAGCCTTCTTGTCTCCAGGACGAGGGAAATCGGCAACGGCAGCCCACTTCTCCTGATCTGGTCGAACACTTTCCGGCTCACCACGTGGCCGAGAAACTTGAGTTGCTGATAGCCAAAGTAGCACTTTTTAGGCTTGATAGCAAGGATTGCTTTCCTTATTGCAGTGAGGACACGTTTTAGCCTTGGAACATGTTTGTCAAATGTACTTGAAAACACAACGACATCATCCAAGTATACAAGACCCATCTTCCTCTTTAGTCAAGCAAGTACAGTGTCCATCACGCGTTGAAATGCGGCGGGAGCTAAACACAGAACGAAAGGCAGCACTTTAATTTTGTAGAGCCCGTCGGGAGTGAAGAACGCGGTTTTTTTTCACGGTCGCCTTCATCCACTTCAATTTGCAAGTACTATGACTTGAGATCTAATGATGTGAAGAACTGGGCATGGCCAAACTGGGCATCAATCCTGCCACGGATTTATGACGCCTCTGCCGTGACATCATCAATCAGTGGCAGGGAGTAAACGTCGCATTTGGTGACTTTGTTAAGCCGTCGGTAGTCGACGCAGAAGCGTAGTGTGTTGTCTTTTTTCTTTATTAGAACAACAGGTTATGCCCAATGACTGGTCAAGGGTTGAATGACGTCATAAATCAGCATTTCTTGTATCTGACGCTTAATCCCACCTCTTTCCTTCGGGGACACATGTGGGTGGAGAGGCCGCACCGACTCCTCGCCAACGATGCGGTGTTTTGTAACGTTAGTATGTCGAACTGTCGATGCTGTGGAGAACCAGTCCGAAAATTTCGTCACAAGGTTCAGCAGCCACTCTTTTTGTGAATCTGGCAAGTCTGGATTAACGTAAATGCAGCTGCCCATGTCAGCACAAGCTTTTGCATGCTATGAAGTCATATCCAATGCGCTGACATCGGAAAGGTTGGCGATTCCACTGAGAAAAGCGACAGTGGCGTTTTTAGGGACGTGCTGAAACTCATTGCTGAAGTTGGTCAGCAGAACTCAAAAGCGTTAATTCTCTAACCGAACAATGCATCGGGCTATTCAAATGCTTCGTTTGAGCAGCAGCAGGATATTTAGCTCTGCAATACCTTCATAGTTGTTGAAATAATTGAAACCGTCGCAGGTTACCAAGGTCAACACTCTACTCTTCGGCGGTAACGTGACGTCATCGTCAATTTTTTTTTATTTTTATTTGTTAAATCATACAATTCTCAAAGCATTGACGTAACTGTCGTGAGGGTTGCGCGCTAAATTGTGTGCCGTAGAAAACGTCACCTGCGACTCTTGCAAATCAGTCACGGCTACGTTATCATGCAGAAAGTCCAGTCCGAGAATTAGGTTCCTCGAGCAACTGGGCAGCATTACAAGTTCTCCAATATACGTAAATCCGTGAATACTGACTCGCGCTGTGCACGGTCCCATCGATTTAGAAGATGGCCTCCTGTCGTACGTACCTGTGACCTAGCCCACTGGGTAGAAACCTTCTTCAGCCTGCAGGCAACACCCATGCTACAGTGTCGATTAGCGCCGTTAATTCTTTGTTGTCCACGGTCACCACAATGTTTGATGTCACCACTCTTTGTACCACGTTTGAGTGCGTATGTACATCTTTTTTGCTGCCGTCGCTGTCGTCGTAGGGGAGGATCTGCCGTCACTGATCTTAGTGGAGTCAGCGTCAGCGGCCTCACCTCCGGAGGTCGCTGAACTCAGTTTTCCCGACTTGCAGGACTGGGTGAACGGCGTCTTGGAGCGCTGCATGAATAGGCTGGGCTCAGTGACCGGTAGCGAGCAGGCGACAATGAACGGGGCCCGTGCGACCGATGTTCGGTACTGCGACGATTCGAGATAAAACTTTCTATTTCCAGTGGTCCCTCGCCAGGTCGTGGGCGAGAGGCTTTAGGCGAAAATCCACGGAGACACACACAGTGGTATGGACATGTTCCGTAGACGTGTCCAGCTTCCCCGCACCGAAAACAAAGGAACCTGTGGTTGGGTGTACGCCAGATGTCCCTCTTCCTCGGTCGTGCTTCGGCGATCAACGGCGGGCTGCAAGAACGGAAGCCTACCTCCATTTGCTGAGCGCGTCGCTCATTGGGGTAAAACACGCTGGGTGAACTGCACGATGGAGGGTGTCGCACTGCTTCCGCGTAGCCCATTTCGACGCAGTGCCTCTGTTGTGGTGCCTCGGACTGTGGGGGAGCGTGAACGGCTTGCCGTAGCTCGGCGCGTACTATTTCCGCAACGGAGAGCTGTTCTACAGGTGAAGCGGCCACCTGCATCATTTGTAGCTCCTCCCTAATGAAAGCTCTAATGAGCTCTCGCTACTCGCTGATGTCATTGCCGAGAGTGGCAGAAGTGACCTCACTTGGATGTACACCCCGGTTATACTGCCTCGCACGCTGTTGAAGGGCCCTCTCCATGGCAGTGGCTTCCTCATGGAACTCCGCAAGTGTCGTAGGCGGGTTTCGAATCAGGCCGGCAAACATCCCTTCCTTAACATCACGCATTAAGTGGCGAACTTTCTTGGATTCAGTCATAGAGAGCTCCGCACGCCTGAAAGGCTGATGCATGTCCTCTATGTAAGTCGTCACCCTTTCGTTAGGGCCTTGAACCTTGCCTGTATAGCACGCTTCACTGTCTCTTTCCTATTCTCTCGGGGCAAAGGCCTCGAGGAACTGCTGGTGAAACTCATTCTATGACGTAAGCGTTGCTTTAAAGTTCTCTAACCATGTTTGCGCGGATTCCTCGAGAAAGCAGTACACATAGCGTAGCTTACGCTTTGGGGTCCAATTATTGATGACCGCGACCCAGTCGAAATGCTAGAGCCAGTAGTCGGCATCTTCAAGAGCAGCTCCGTGAAATGTCTTCGGCGTCTTGGGCTGGTTGACCACCAGGTGCGCAGGTGCTGGCGCGGTGACGCTAAATGGTGTTTTGTTCATTGTCCTCTGACGTTCAGGCAGAAAACCGTGCTGTGGCTTGAGTCCCTGGAGACGGTGACTGGAACGAACGTGCACAGGGCTCGACTGAGCTTCTCGATGGGCTTGCGTGAGGGGTGCTCTCTGAGGACCGTATCAGCTACCGTACCCCGCATCTCCACCAGAAAATGTTACAAAGGCACAGGGATGCAGCACAAAAACAGGGCATTCACTTTTGTAAACAAAGGCCAAAAGCACGAACACCAGAGCACGCGCCCACAGAACTACTTCGTTATCCTCCTCAGAGGTTGACCACTATAGCTGCCAACCTACCTTGCGTCATTATCAGAGCCAGAATCGATGCCTTGGTACAGCGGAACATGAGGACAAAATCTTCTTCAATGAATAACTTCGGTGAATACTGCTGTGTAGTTTATGCATGAGGACTCGGGCAAAGTTACTAGGCTAAGTTGAATTTATATGCACCGTTCAAAAGTTCGTTGATGTAAATCACGCTAGTATTACGCTGAATACGCCTCGTTTTTGTTTCTTTGTTTTAATGAGCGGCGCCGCACGCAGCGCCCGCACTTCTTCGCAGTAGGTAGGCAGGTGAAAGGTTCACTGGCAGCGTCACCGTGGTCTGTTTGAACGCGTGAGAAAAAAGGTAAAAGTTACTTTCCGAAGCAACCTAAGGCTGCCTGAAGTGCGTCAAATTATTGTTCAGCTATAATTTTTCAATTAAAAACGAGTCCACCTGCGAGTATTTTTTGTCCTTTTAATCGACTGACAAACTAGCTGTTGTGTGACGACGATGAATATTATATGACGACGTTCAACATCAAACTAAAATATATTTCTTTATTTGACAAAGGCTTGCTAGAGGGCCTCTACGAGGTGAACGATGTTCTTATTTTTGCCACAATCTGCAATTTTTTAGCGGTAGACAGTTACTCATGTTCGCGAGTGCAGGAAAGGTTAGATCGGTCGTTATATATATATATATATATATATAGTGTTTGGGACGGAAATAAATTATTTTGTTATACTACTAGATGCACGTTCTTTTGTCTTAGTAGTAGGTGACTCTCTCCTACCAAGGAGGATTCCATCAGATTGCAGTGGGTCCCCGAGCCCTGTTCAGCACCCATATCTGGTCCTGAAGGTTCAGTGACGTAAGTAACGCCTCCCACTAAACCTACAGATTCTCTTCGGTGTCCCAAACGTCTAAATACAAAATACGCGAGTTTTTTTTGCATCCCAATTTTTTGTTATAGAGGGTGCTAGCGGTCTGTGGCCTGTATCTGCACCTAATTACCCGTGGAGACTGCCGGGGTATACAATTTTATAACGCTGTATTTCACTAAATGCAGCTTTACAGGGTATTGTTAGCCATTCTATTAAGAAATGTTATTTGGAAATTTATTATGTGACACAAACTCGGCTTTAGGCACAATCGAGATTCATTTCGTGGCAAATAGTTTGTGCCAGCTTGCATAAAAAAACATGTTTTATCCGCTTGTCATTGGAATCGGTGAAACACGAAAACAAAACCTGTCTTTGCAGAAGTAGTGAAATGTTTACTGTACGCTGATATATGAGAGCTTGCGCAACTTGTTTTGCTGTTTAACAGCTATAATTCGTTACGTGCATGCATCCGCGTTAACGCATAGTCATACGTCTCCATCCCAACAAATAACACGATTAAACAACCCTTGTGGTCACAGGCAAGTGCAGAACTCGGGAGAGTGACATGAAAGCCAGAAGAAAGCGACTATTTAACGACGAAGTTAAGCCAAGGTCACCTGCTCGCGACATGTTGAACGCCATGGCTCGACCAGAGAGAAACGCAACGCGCCTAGTGTCTAGTCTGTTGGCTGGCCACGATTGTTCGCAGAGGCGCATAAGCGGCGAACGGGGAGTCGATACCTACAGGCAAAACAGGCGCGTTGCTCTATATGTTGCAGACAAATGTTTTCGTATGTATGAATGCTAAGAGTGACACGGACGCTTGAGGTAAAATCACCACCTGGGGTGTGTGTTTGGCATTGAAAATAATTGCACATACTCGTATTATAAACGGGCCAAATAAGACGGCATGCTTAGAAACAACAGTTTGAAGGGAAAAAACATGGATGCCACGATCACGATGCTCTACTAAAGTTTACCATGAAAAGAGGAGTGTGGAAGATATGAAAGGCGTAATTATTTAAGAGCTTGAAGAATATACGACAGGTAAGGATTGGAATGTACTTAAACAATAAAAAATGCAGGCAGCTTCAAATGCAAAAACGACCTTTTTTTAATTTTTTCAATGGAACCATTTCTTCAAGAACCTACTTAGAGGAGCGTGGTTTGCATATTTGACGGGAATCTGACTGTCTAATAGGTAACAAACTGCAAACAATTGACCATGTTTCCTACACTGCTATAACGGAGTATAGTTTTGGAACATAATGCAAAAGACAATTAAAAGAGAGTTTCTCTTAGATCCTGATAGAAAGAAGCATTTTGTAATGAAGAATATGATTGATTACATTTTTGATTTATTTATGGTGACTGCCTTGCACACTATATAGCGCTCACGAATGACTGAATTTCTCTTTGACCTTGACCGGAGACCAGCCAGACAGTGTTTTAAACAAAGTATATCAAGGTTTTTTGAGGTAGCAAGAACAAGTGAATGTGGTCCTTTATGAATATAAGTTCTAAATGCCCTACTGACCATGAAAGAGTTTTAGGACAGATGCTGCATGAAGCTCTGTTGGCTTGCTCGCCAGCAAACCACGTGACAATGAAATCAGCCGCCTTTCGAGCTCACTAGACTGTACTCGCCTGGCCCTACGATAAGTCTTCAAGTCCCTTCGAGGCTTTACCGAGCAGACCTGACCCTTTATTGTAAGCTATGATTGGGCGTTGCGTTTACCAACACATACTTTTTCCACATAGGGATGGCCGACACCGCAGCCTGTGACCACTGTGGCAACAAGGAAATCACTCGACATACTCTTTGCTACTGCGTAGAGTAGAAAAGATAACGAGTATGCATTCGCAAAGAACTCAGTAAATTAGATAATTACCTCTGTCGAAGGAATAAAAATTACAATATCGACAAGATGCAACTTCACAGTAAAAGGCCCTGAAAGCACTACTGCACTTTTTGCGATCGTTCCGCCTATCTGAAGGGTTGTAGCCAGCACGTCCTTCCGGTGCGCGTTTTTTTTTCTCATGAGCGAACGTGCGTTTTTTTAGATGCGGAAGCATCTTATACTCGCGCCTTGTAGTGCGCCGTCCGCGCCGTCCGCACCGCTTCTCGAACATTCGACAGCTGACGCGCGCGCATGCGCCGTCGCGCCGTCGCCCACCATCTGTGCCGCGCGCGCTTCTCCTTCGAGAACATTCGACAGCTGACAGCGCATGCGCCGTCGCCATCTGTGCCGCGCGCGCGCTTCTCCTTCGAGAACATTCAACAGCTGACAGTGCATGCGCCGTCGCGCTGTATATATACTCAAGGTCGGCGCTCGCTCGCTCAGTTGCCGCTTGTCGGTTGGTTTGTACGGCGCGTCGACGTCCAAGGTCGCGGTGAAATGAATTCCAACGAATCCACAAACACAATGATCGACGTCCCTTCGACCAGCGCCGTCCTTTCGCATACGTGTGTACGTGTTCACCCATTTAACACCCCCTCTTACAACCACGTTAACCAATTTAGCCATCGACCCAAGTAAGTCGCAATTTAACACCCCCATTTCACAACCACGTTAACCAATTTAGCCATCGACCCAAGTAAGTCGCACTTTAACACCCCGTTAACCAATTATATGCTCCGCATCCTCCTCAGTGTTCCCCCGAGGGAAGCTGCGGGCAATTTTTTTCTTTCTCTCTACTCCCTCTTTCTTCCCCTATTTCCCCACCCCCAGTGCTGGGTAGCAAACTGGATGTCAATATCTGGTAATCTCCTGGTCTTCCTTTCTTTCTCTTTCTCTATTAAGACGTGATGTTCTATAGCAGTACTCGACAGCCGTAGTAATATTTCCGTCAAATTTTTGTGTATTGTAATATATTTATTTTAACCCCCCGTGTATAAAATTTTACCGTAAGTAAGAAAAAAAGTGATGGCACAGTGCATAGCATGCCCGCCATTTGTCGTCCTGGACCCAGAGGTCACAGGATGGACTCCCGAGGCCAGATGTCAGCAAAACTAGTTAAGCTCACTGAGACTCATTCATTAGGCATATTTTGCGCTTTGGACACACTCGGACTCGTACTAATCAAAATTTTCCTGAGACAGACTCACTCGGACTCACGATCAACCAAAATTTTCTTCAACCGAACTCACTCAGACTCATACAAAAACATTACTCATTCGAACTCACCCAGACTGAGACTCATGGCTTTGTCTGAGTGTGAGTGAGTGCGAGTGAGTCGACTCACGGGTCCGTTATTCTTGAATTAGGTCTTTCGAAGCGGGTGTCCATACTCTTTAACACGAATATCTCACGTAAGTGGTGCTCGTCCTGGCCCTGATTATATAGTATCTTCGAATACGAGCGAGTTATAGGTGAGGTCATTGCTCTTAGAAGAGATGACAACATAAGATATTTTTCAAGAACCTTATAAGAATAGTGGACGAAGGCCAAGTCAAGACACCTCTCTACTTATTTCGCGCCACTGATCAATAAATACTGAAATGGTGTATAAAGTACACTACTTTAGATTTTGTGGAAGTAGTCGTGAGTCCAGCTAAGGCTGATAGTAATGCTGATGAGTATATAGATAGGACCATGAGTCATCAAAAGAAAATGGAACTCACTCAGGCTCACTAAAGAAATATATCTTGCGCTTTGGACTAACTTTAACTCAGATTTGCCCAAACTTATCTGCGCTGAACTCACTCGTACACAGACTCACCAAATTTTTTCAGGCCCGAACTCACTCAGACTTAGGGCTTGATTTGATTCTGAGTGAGTTGACTCATGAGTGAGTTCGCCTACTTATGCCTAAGGCGGAACTTGCTAATTTCTTACGGTGAGTATTTTTCAACATGTCTTCCGTGACGGAAATGCGTCTCTGAAGTCTGGATGGTCCCCGACATAAAACACATTCTTGGTAAAACAATGCATAGAATTCTTTCGGGGACTCTACAGGGAGCCCGTCGAAGTACGAAATAAAATCGACCGACAGCTGAAAGATTTTTCAACATTTTACGAGGTGAACATAGATTATTAGACTCCTGACATGACCGTGAAAGTATACTGTGAGGCTCTGAAAATTATTTTTATAGGTATCCTTTTTCTCTTTTGATCTTTCCCCAATCGACGACTACACTCGCTCGTGAAATTCACTCAAGTACGACCAAGCACGTATGAAAAAAAAACACAGACAAGGAACCGAAGAATAAACAAAACGAGAATACTTGGGGCCATGGCATACTCTATAAATGAATGCCATTTGGAACTGACTTATTCACATTCTCCGCACAACTCATCCACATTTTTCCGCCGTTCTTTAGTCATGTGTACGCTAGCTACCGTGTACGCTGGAGAACCGACGGAATCAGAGTAGGAGCTTGCGAAAAAACGGGTGGCTTGGAACAGGGCTTTAGGCAGCATCCAAGTTTGCCCTTAGAGAGCAATAATAGAGAATGGAAGAAAATGCAGCTATATGAAGATGATCATGATCACAGCGGTTTGTGCGCTCGTCTGCGAACAAGGCGGAAGTCGTAAAATTTAAATGGACTGAAAAAACCCCAACCAAGTCAGTTTTTGTTTGTGTGGCCGGTGGTGCTACGCTATCGTTTGCGTACAGGAGTTTTAAAAAAAACATAGCGAGCCACTACATTCCTTTTGATTTTGTTAGTCGATTGCTATTTGTTCAATCTTGATATAAACAGGGTTCTAGGAAAGCTCCCTCAAAGGCTCTAAATTGGTCTGCTTGGAAACTCCAGAAAAGTTGCGAGGACTTGTCATCCAATTCTTCTTTTTTGGCTTTGATGATTCTCGTTGTCCAGGGTTTTTTGCGTAATTAGAGTGAATGGCAGCTTATTTGCACTATGGCACAATATTATCCCCGCATATGAACTGTTCACATGTTTCTTTTATTATCTGACGCAAGCTGAGCCGAACGAAATCACTTTTGTTGCTCTCAGCTTGATGAAAAAACGCTAGAGAAAAACACGTAATGCAAGGAATGGTCGCTTGAATACTGCGTTTAGTTTATATTATCAGGATATATAAGCAGGCACATTTGAGTCTGAAATACCAGCATGCACGTTGGTTTTAGAAAGTGGAGTCCTAGCGTTTATATAGTGAATATATTGTAACTCTGACTTCAATAATTTTCAAAATTTCTGATCGGCATTCATTGTAACTATACATT
This sequence comes from Rhipicephalus annulatus, assembly GCA_013436015.1. Taxonomy (NCBI): domain Eukaryota; kingdom Metazoa; phylum Arthropoda; class Arachnida; order Ixodida; family Ixodidae; genus Rhipicephalus; species Rhipicephalus annulatus. The sequence goes on along the minus strand of WOVY01007721.1, from coordinate 27,393 downwards.
ACCTCAAAATATCTAATTTTATTGTTAGAAATATTGAAAACTGTAAGGCTACCAAGCCTCGCGTATTACCTCTCGTAACCACGGTGTCGTAGCTATGAACAGCTTGGTTTAATTTCGACCATCGGAGTTAGGCTTCCTCACATGAAACTCCGTGGAACCATGGGTGTCCGCGAGGCTACTTTTAGCAGTCGTCGAAACCAGTTTTCTACATAAAATGTGTATTTTCAAGTCAAGGTAAGTTCATTTGTAAACCTGCTAGCTTTTATGATGCTTCGCTCCAATAGATTTTCAAAATGATTCATAGTTGGCTCATGTTTCCAAATGTCCATAAAATGTCTATAAAGCAACTCTAGCAGGTTTGTTAGACATATGTACACAAGCATACTTTTCTACGATTGTATTTTGGAAACGGAATGGAAACAGGTTGAATAGCTCTGCGGACATCACAGCTTATTCTCAAGCTGCTTAGATCGAACTGTCATAGAATTTAGGTTTGACCGTTTTTGCTAGGGAGAATTAAAATGCACCAACTTAACGCTACTTTTTGAGTTCATATATAACCCTGCCCTCTTTTCTTTCCTTGTAAAAAGTCTCTCATCAATTGCACCAGTCCAAAAGTAATCACTGGAACCTTCATGGCTGGCAATCACGAAAAAAAATTTTCGCCATATTCAGCAGTTCAATACGGTCTATTTCATTTTTCCTTTATATCTTAAAGAAGAATTACGCGATAGATGGTTGTACAAAAAGAATACATTGCACTTCACTATTCAAAATGAGAAGTGAACGCTTACAGCATCAATGAAATATTCTGGGTTAGTGATGGAAACGACGACATAGAGAAGGCTGTTGCGGTATACACCGATGTGGTCGGAAAAAGGAAGACGATAAAGTGAGAGCGCGCGTCTGGAGCATGCAACACCAAACAAATGACTTCTACAAAGAGATATAAGAGCTAATAGTTTATGTAAGTTTTTTGATTAAGTTAACGGTAGTAATGTTTGATAAATACAGGTAGTCTGGGCAAGATAACGATGACAGGAAATGATGGGTAGGCCTGTTTCTGCTTTAATGAAAATAGACTTTCACTCTAGAATATGATGAGTGAAATCACATGTTGGCGCGGTTCATCACCATCTCTGGGTGTCAGTGAGATAACTACCCTGAGGGTCCTAGATAGCGGATGCGAAAGTTAGTTTTCGACTTACCAAAAACAAAAGAAAATGAAAATAATATAAAGAGGGTGTTTCATAGATGACGCCTGTAAACCCTGAGGTTTTGGTGCAGAATAATATGATGTTGGAAACAAGCGGAAGGCAATCAGAGTCTATATATTAGAAACTACAGACCACTTCAATCCAAGGGTTACCAGTTTTTTGCGGATAGATGAGTGGCATCTAAATGAGTGAAGGAGACTGCTTTAAAATGCTGGAGTTAAAAACCATGAGTCGGTGATCCCACGAGTTCATGATATTGCTTACATGGTTCTGAGAACAGGCTAGTCGTGAAAATTTATTACGTATATGATTCAATGATCTGCAAACATACCAATGGAGCGATAAACTTCTAACTACAGACCATTGAGATCCACGAGGAACAATGGACGGCCCAGTAGAGTCCTGGGTTATATAGGAGGGTACGAGAGCAGGGCAAGATCTGGTGTTATTAAGCACAGACGCTGAGACTAGTTTGTAAGGAATATCTCCATCCGTCATGTGACCTCTGAACGCAAGCTTATATATACGGCAAATCTTTACTATTCGGCGTCGATGAGGCACTTTGCTTCATTAACGCCTAACAGGACATCGCCCCGGAAAGCAACATACACAGACACACCAAATATTGTTACATAAAGATATGTTTACATAGTTACATTACATGGTAAAGGAAGAACACACAAATGAAACGTAAAGATGTTAGGTATATGCATGGTACTTGTGCCAGTACTAAACCAACATCAATCTATCAAAACCAAACAAGCTTGAAGACAAGATTTACACGTCTTTCACACACGGATATAAAGGGACAGCACCAGTGTCGAAGGAATTCCTCCTCACCTAGAATGAAGAGGTTCTTCGACAAAACAGATAGCAGTTTGGTCTACAGAGTCTCCGAGATCAAAAACAGTGCGACGGCGTCGGCCTACTACAACCGCCACGCATCGATTGCGTCAAAGGCAGTAAGCCCCCGCAACAGTGAGAAGACAGGTGAAGAGGCCTTGAGGAGAACGCCAAGAAGAAACGAAGTTATTTACCCCGAGGCCACGAATTTCAGCATGAATTGCCCTCCAAAAAACACGAGCGACAACGCATTGCCTCAAAGCATGCTACTTTTCTTTCCCGTGGGGAACAGTTCAGACTTGTTGATGATTGGACCATTCTCTACCTTTCAGATAGTCAAGGGTAAGAAGAACGCCCCACCCGAGTCGGCACATGAAGTCCCGGAGGTCGGCAGGCCGAAATGATGTGGGTTTAAATAAATGGCCCCGTATCTGCATGTTTTACTGCAAACGTCGTCGAAAGACGATTGTCTTGAGTGTGGAGAGACTGAACAAAACGTTGATTTGATGTTCTGCGCAAGAAAACCGGTGAATTGTATTCTTGAAGCGCTGTGTTAGAGATTCTCGATCCGTGCAGCGAAAGCAAACGAGCGCATTGAGGCACGTTAGACACGAACGCCATCTGGCTGTTATCTTCGAAAACCAAGGAAGGCGTGTTAGCCCATGGAGAAAGATGCGCGCCTGCTTCGGAGGCAATAAGGTGTAGAAGGCAAAGCGACGGGCAGATGTCACCACCGTGTCGTCTTGGCAAAACGTTGGAAACACTTGCCTTATTAAGCATCGCGTTGCACTGTCATCGCAGTGTGATAAACGCTATGGTCCTTAGAATTACTTATGTATGCCTTCTCTAATGCAAAGACACACAAAAACTTACGTGTTGTTATGGTGCCTCAGAGATGCGCAATAATAGCTTTTTAATTGACAATCACGCAGTTGTGAAAGCTGAAACTTTAATAATATTGGTGGGCGCTGCGGATTGGGTTGGCCGTTTGGCGTATCGCTTGGTGTCGTTTGATATATTGTTACGGTGGACAAACAGACAAATTTTTCGTCGAAGGTTCCCAAGAAAGACTATTCCCTTTAAAAATTTTCAACAATATAGAGTGCGAGGTACTCTACAATGGGTGAGCACTATGCTGTGCCGGCTCCATAGAACCCGTTTAGAAGAATTTACTGTCACAAACGTCAATGCCATTCAACAGAACATTTTCTTCTTAGACCTACTATAACGATGACAAAACAGACGTCTTTAAATGAACATGAACATTAGATGACGTCCAAGGAACATGTACATTCGATTAATAAAAGAGTGTTTTTCTTCGCACACCCAAGGAGTGGAACTTTGCAACTTTCTGGGTCAGGTAGTGCTCAAAGTGCGTCTTTATGCTACTAGCTTTCTTTAGTAAGCCTTGAATTAAATAAAAAATGTATTGCATAATAAGCCACCAACAGTCATCTCCATGGTTTGTTTTTACCAAACACAACCATGTTTTAATATATAACTAATGTAACCCTTACACAATGAGATCAAATCCCCTTGATCTCTAAGTTATTATCACCAGGAAAAAAGCATGTTTACGAGATCTTTGGACCGCAAAAGTTGGCGCTGATGTTGTTCCCTCTTTGTCCGTGCGTCAGTGTGCCCTAAAAATAAGATACGGTGGACTCATATCAACTAGCTCGTCTTGCAATAATACTCCTCGCTTCACAAATGCTGGCAAAGCATTGCGGGAGTTTCCACTCCAGCCATTTTTAGAGGCAAAGTGCTTTAGTGTGTGGGTCGTTCGCTCCTCTGTAGTAGTAGTAGTAATAGTAGTAGTAATTGTAGTAGTAGTAATAGTAGTAGTAAGTAGTTGTAGTAATAGTAGTATGTATGTACGCATGTATATTTTCAGATTTTTTTGCTGATTTTAATTGATACGAATAAAAGACTGTGACATGTGTTTAGTATACAAAAGAAGGTCCGAAAGTCAAAGACTGTATCAGGACATCCTGTTAAGGGCAAATTGTGGTAAAACAATGTTAGAGGCAACATAAGCAATATTAAAAATTATAAACTAAGCATTATTGCAGCAGAACATTGAAATATATATATAAATATATATATATATATATATATATATATATATACCAAAGAAAAACAGACATAAAATAAAGCCAAATGAATCATTGAATAATGTGAAGAGTATAACTGAAAAAATGGCAGCAGGTCCACGGAGTGAATGATGGAGAGTGGGGCGAAGCATCCGTCGGTCCTCTCGTTCTTGCTTCCGTCCGTCGACGCGTCCGTCTGTGTGACCGTTCATGCATCAGCCCATCCGTGCATGCGTCTGTTTGTGCGTCCGTCCCTGCGTTTGTCCATGCATCCGCCCCTGCGTCTGTTCATGTGTCCATCCATGCATCTGTCTGTGTGTCCGCTCGTCCATCTATTCAACACTGGAAGTACCACCATCTCGCATTTTTTGATCATATATTCCCCTTATAGAAGCACCGCCATCCAGCGGGCATTCCAAGGACTAAACGAGAGCTGACACACGCACAATTTCTTGTGCCGGGGTCAGACTATAGGTTGTGCCTGGGGTCAGACTATAGGTTGCTCGCATTTTGCTAACGTAGCGTCGCTGTGCCTAGCGTGCACGAACGTCAAACGCTACATTGGAGTATATTGGACTCTTCATGATGCGCTCGTGGCCGTTTTCCTGGCTCCGCATATACCAAATTTGTTGTCACGTGTCGTCAGTGGATGACCAAAGAGTATGACTGGTGCAAATATGATAATCCTGATAAGAGTGTCATGCAAGAACATGACAACACACGACATTCATAGCGTGGTCGCGGTCGTTTCGCTGGCTCTGCATATAACGAATTTGGTGTAACGTGAAGTGAATAAGCGAAACATAATAATCATGACACGGAAGTCAAGTACGGCTTCATTTACCTTCACCTCGTAACGTAGTGCTGATTTCAAAGTGACATATCAACATTTCCCATCCACGCTTCGCATATTATCGATTCCCGCTGTACGTGAGATCTGCTTTTTTGTTTTGCCTTTAAATAAGAAGCAATGTTACGGCAAACGAAAGGGAGACCTACAAACGTTCTTCCTTCTCCACGACTTTTCTTTCTGTCCTCTTTAGGTTCGTGAATCGCAGTGAAAAAGTCACAAAGCAATGAAAACTAAGTGCGTTATGAAGCATGAAAAAACAATACCGCAGATCCCAGGTGCCGTGAGCTTCAAAAATATGCAAAGCATGCATCATGAAGTTTGATTGCGGCGGCTTGGAAAACAAGCATAACGTTACCATGTGGATGGATGTATTACTAAGCAAAGTCAAAGGGGATCTTTACAGTTGCATAACGCCACCACTCCTAATGTGTGCACTACTAGAACGAGCACTGGTAGGCTAAATTGTTGTTCCTGCCTCAGTCCTTGATTTTGGATCAACGAAGCGTAATGCTAATGCGTATGCTGAATTTTCACGGCTTTGAGGCAAGTTTTACAAGTTGGATCAATGTATAGTGCTGTAGTTGTGGGCACATCGCGTGTTTACTAGGAATGTGATCAACGTTGGCGTCTACTGAGGTCGACGCTGGGTAACTTCCTGTCTAACGTAATGTGAGCCCTCACGTTATAGCATGGACGCAGGTCTTACCCTAACTAAGTGTGGTTTACAGTATAATCATGTGTGTATCACATGTGAATTTGGGTGGTACATTTTCCCGGGTTTGAGAAACTTTTCAATACAGGTTGCCTAATCATAGCAATACAAATGTAGTGCTTCAGACTTCAATAGAAGTGGAGTCGACATTGGAACCCCTATTGACGTTAACCCGGCATGACCTCCGTGTCGTAAGTTTACAAATGTTACGTCTATTCCTTTGTTAGGAAATAAGCCAGCATGGCGGCTGCAACGGAAATTGCAGCAACCTTACGCCTAATTAGTATAAATTTCCAAAGCATTTCAAGACGAAGCAAAGCTCTGTGCTTGAATGCCTCATCACCAGACAGGGTCGTTCGGTTCAAGTTCTACTGATGTTGTACTTTTCATTTTTTATTGATATTCATGTAGCTGACATCATTTTACCTTAGCTTTCTCATATTTAAACCCCTACTAGCTATCCTTGCCATTGCATGGATGATATAGAATATACAGAACGCTACGGCTTCGCCTTTGGGAGTTGAACGCAATAGCGACATCCAGTTACTAGTGCGTAGTTGTTGTTGTTTTCCTCTGCAAATGGTTTGGACCCAAAGGAGGGGATTGGCCGATTATAAAATGAATTAGCCCCATACTTCCAGCACTGCGCCATTCCTAAAAAACTTTTGTCATTTAATTATGTTTTGAAGTTCCAATTACAAATTTGCAGAAAAAAAATAAAGAGAAATAGTGAGACCGTAATTTAGCAAGAAAATTGTTTAGTCACAGCGATGTATTCCTGAACGGCGAATAAAACATCCCTGTGGCTGGAACCCAGTGTAGAGGCTCCAAATGAAAGAAGATGAGGTTGTGATAATTGCAAGCCCAGTTTTTAAAGAGGTGGTGTAAGTATGCTATGTCTGAATAAATCAAAATGACGACAATGTAATTAAAAGTGACTGATAGTTTCCTCTTTACTGCAGTAAATTTACGTAGGGGAATTCAATAAACCTGATCCTTTCAAGTAAAAATTGAGGGGGTAACGCGGCAACTAAGTTTTTTGATGACAACTTCCATCAACTTTGAATTAGACAGTTCACTGCGCCAGGTAAATAACAAGTGGTTGTACTCCAGAGAAGCCGTCAGTGCAGGGTCTGATAAACTTTGCCTGATTTTCAGTGTGCGAAATCGCGCCACCATAAGTGTACTGTATGGGGAAAAATAGGAATGATGGGTGTCGAAAGCGATGCGTTTGCAAGAGAATCAGCTATGCCCGCTTAAAACACTTGAGCATCAAACATTTTCCAATTTGCTATGCACCCATTACGTGGCCTTAAGGGAATAGCGGCAGTAGCGTGGGTGCCTTTTGTAGTGGGGTACTTTCAACCTTGGAGCCATTACGATAATCACATATTATCACGACCGTCGGCAATGGACGCTTGTACCATGCACTCTTACTGGAATATTTCATGTTGCATTGTGAAGCGTGTGAACAGGACACGTGTGTTTGTGAAGCATGGAAGTTACTTTCACTGCATTTCCAATCAGAGAAAGCTCTTTTCACTTTTTCTTAAGGAGAGGCGTTGCCGTATGGTACAACATCCGCTTGCAACGCAAACGACCCTGGTTTGATCCTCACTTGGAGCCAAACAACCCTGGTTTGGTTAACACTCTGCTCCGTAATTTTTACCATCCTTTATTTTATTTGCATCGGTCTAAATTTTTCCGTCACGCATAAAGTGATAATTTTTTGCTCACAATCAACGACGCCGACAGCGACACTGACGGCGATGCCGGAATATCTACAAAACGAGCTTTTTTAACGCTAACGCGTCAAAATGTCTGCCACTTAGCGCATAACCACACGATGAGGCTCGTTTTACAGGGGTATGTACCGCGTGTGTATGGAGAAAAAGCGCTTACTGACGCACGCTAAACATTTTCCCACTTTTTCTGTTGTGACCAGGCAGTCATAATCCTCGGGCTGATTTATTCTCCTAAGCTAATTTCGGTCTTTACACAGTTAAAGCGGCGGTCACAAGAGCACGCTAATTGCACCCTAATGATGTAGCGGCCAGACAGACAGACAGACAGACAGACAGACAGACGGACGAACGGACGGACGGACGGAAGGACGGACGGACGGGCGGGCAGGCAGACAGGCAGGCAGGCATACAGACAGACAGACAGACAGACAGACAGACAGACAGACAGACAGACAGACAGACAGACAGACGTAAGGATGGACGGACGGCTGGATGGACGGGCAGAGAGACGTCCCCAAAGGATATGCAGTTCACTATGAAGAGCTCCACAATAAACACCAGCAATAGAGTACTTCATATGCAGCGCCATAAGGTTAAAACAAAATGTCATCATCTCATCCGGGACTGAGAAATGAAAAAAAAAACATTTACAAATCAAACAAAAATTTTCTGGTTCATAGTTACGATGAAATCTAGGCCAACTGTGAGGTAACTAGGTGTTCTGTCACAGAGCCATGGTGCTTGTTTAAGCCGCTGTAGAAAAACGCAGTATGAATGACATGTATTGAAAGGCGTTTCCTTAATGTATCATAAATTGCCTGGCAGAACCGTAGAATCACAACATTCGTGGAAAAGTGTTAATTAATCAATGCGTTGGTGTCTTCAAGGCCCACACACTACAAAGTGTCAGACGTATTTTCACATAATCAGCATCAGTTCAATCAACATAGTAAACAGCTGCTTATGATTGCGTTGGCCACAGGAACTCGATGTGGGTGGGCCCATCGCTGATTCAAAAAAAGAATAATTATGTCATAATGAATGCTTAGAAATCCTGCTTACAGTAAGCAATGAATCGTACTCTGAAACAGCCAATGTTTTGCACGCAGTTGTTCATTTCTTCACAGCTTGGTTGAAGAATGCACGGGGAACCAAAACAGGCTAGCAGTTCAGAAGATGGTAAAAGGACGAAAAGCCAGACGCATGGATGAACACAGGGACGGTGGCGAGGAGGCACGGATGAGTGGATGCACGGAGAGATGCACGCAAGGACGGATGCATGCATGGATGGACGGACGCACAGACGGATGGAAGCGTGGTCGGATTAATGGACGGATCGCCCATCTGATCATCAGTCACTCTGTGAAGATACCGTGATTTTTTAACCCTGGCCAGCATGGCCATCACCACACTGCAACACAGAAAGTGCGTTACCTCCAATGTCTTCCATGCTGAAAACCTATGAGTACTCCTAAGTCAGTTTGAAAGTTTTCATCTGTCAGGAAAGTGGGTCATACCGGATGATGTAGCAATTCAGAATCGCTCTCTTCGCTCAAACCTTCGTATAAACAGGTTAGAAGTCAGGAGCTGTGAGAGGCTACCGTGCACAGCTGCCACCCCAAACTTCTGGACCCTATCATCAGAGGTGCTAAGGCGACGGTGGATGAGATGGTAGAGAAGGCCTACCACGAGCAGGATTCTTCATCTTCTTGCAATTCCTTTCCCTCAAATAGAATAAAGTTGTTTCTCTCTCTCTTTTAAAAGAAACAGTGCAGAGAAGTGACTCCGTGGACACAAGCTTTAGACGCACAGGTGGGTCTTGTGTACACATAACAGCGCTTACTGCCCTTATGCCAAGATAAGGGCTTTGCCAAAATTTAATGCTTTAGACAAAATACGCTTATTTTTGCAGTCGCTGCAACATCTACACAAAAACCTCGGAAAACAAGCGCATTTATTTTCTCTGTTTTTTTCTCTTTTTCCTTCTTTCCTCCTTTTTTTCACTGAGTGAAGCTGAGGCATCCAAGCACACAGGAAAATTTCTAAGTATGGTTAAACGAATTGAGTCAATTCTCAGCCAGAATGCATGCTCAAATCTTTACTGCGCCCTCTCTTCAAGTCAATGATAATCTAGAAACTGAGTCAGACTTTTTTGCGGTGCACCAATACGCTTGTTTCAGGGCAAACTTGTCCAGCTGTTGGCGTTGAGTGGTATACACCTTGCGGACAGTCTCAGTTCACCTTCGGCAGAAAAAAACCTCATTGCCGTACAATTCTTTTCACAAAAACAGGTTTGTCCTTGAAGAACTGCAGGCAGTTGAAAAAGAAAAGTAGTTATTATAATAATGCTTCCTGTGTATTTTTAATAACATTTCGACTTGTGATATAACAGTTTTTTTAGGACATCAAACGAAATGGTCCTATTTAACTAGACCTGGGGCATGATGTTTTAAATGAGAAGCAATTCTTAGCGAACTCCAGCGACTTTGAGCGTATCTATCTACCTAGCCGCCTATGACTTTTAGACCTCGTGGCCATTTCAATAATGGTATCGATACCAAACTTGGTATGGCATAACATGACTGTATGAAGAACATATTTGACTAGTCATAACAGAAAAATCATGAAGTATGTCATGAATGTCAAGATTTACATTTCGTGGTCCCGAAGCTCTTGCGCAGGTTTTGTTTTTATGGCATGTTGCAAAGCTGGTATGGTTGGACATGATCACATGGCGAACACAAGCGGCAAACCTTAACATGAAAATCAAGACATGCGTGTCATGTAACAACATGACTACATGCCATGTTCGTGATGCACTGGCGGCCATATAACTAAATTCACTTATACCAAATTTGGTATTACGTGACGCCATTGAAGGACTAAGGTACGTGACTGGTGCAAAGATAATAATCATGAGATGCATGTCATGTGAAAACATGACTACATGCCGCAGTCAAGGCGCTAATACATTTCGACGTGATGCGGTGCGCGTGCTCGGGAGGAACAAGAAGTGAATGGAAGAAGCCCGTAGCTTCATTTTGCTATCTTAATTCAGTTATTACATTGAGTTCAGGATCTTTTTACAGTGTGTGCGGTGGGTGGACTGTCTCCAGAGTGGCAGCTAAACATCGGTGAGTCAGAGTTTCACTATGCAACGCGATCACAATTGCCCCTTAGCGGGCCCGTGCCTCATACCTGGCAAAGCCCGGGTATGGGGGACAACGAGATGCCGCTAGCGCCAAGCCGAGCACCACTTATCTATCCCGCTCGACTTCAAGTTGCTGCAGGCTCAGCAACAATATCGACGTCCCATACAGAGAACAGCAAGGCCTCGCAGTGCAAGAAGAGGCGTACAGAGGAGGAAGAAGAGGTTGACAACGATGACGCTACATCGACGTATTCCTTTAATGACATGACACAGATGGATACAGAAGCACCCAAGGAAGACGAGGGAGCTTACACGGTGGTCACTCATCACAAGAACCGAGCTACGGGGATACCGGTGGTGTTCAGACCAATCGCTGCCTAGGAATCCTTCTGGAAGGTGAATACCAATCGCATAGCATCTGAGATAATCTCTGCTATCAATGAGAAAGTGACATCATCAAGAATCAACAGAGACGGAAGTTTTTGTGTTGGAGTACGGTCTTTGTACTCGGCAAACAAGTTGCTGCTGATCAAGAGTCTGGCTGGATTACCTGTACATGTGATGATACCTCAGTCTTACATGAAGACCCTAGCAAAGATAAGAGATGTTCCACTTGAATACAGTTATTATGACCTACTGGAATATCTTAAAGTTGCTGGAGTAATCTCAGTCACACGACAAAAGAGATGGGTAAGAAATGAAGATGGAAGTGCCACAATGCAGCCCATACGTAATGTAATACTCCAGTTTAGACATGACATGCCATTGCCAAAAAGAGTTGCTCTCGGCTTTACGGTTCACACTGTCGAGTAATACATTGAGCCGGCGGTAAGGTGTTACAACTGCCAGAGATATGGGCATAAGGCTAAGACTTGCAGGAGAACCAAGAGATGCAAGGTATGTGCGGGTGCACATGACTACAAAGAATGCACTTCGAAGCGTCAACCTAAGTGTGCCAACTGTGCTGGACCACATCCTGCGTCGTTCTCAGGCTGCTCTCGAAACCGTTTGGCCTCAGCGGCACAAAGAGAGAGAATTGTAAAAGGGTACCATAGGATACAAAGAGGTTCAGCACCTAATGCGCATATAGTCGAAGATGTTCCTGCGGCACAAAAAAATGCAAAACAGTGGCGCCACGACTCTTACTCGGAAGTATTGAAGCGCTCAGCACCAAAACATCGCGTTGGCAAAGAAGTTCGGGCCCAGGAACATGCTGAAGTGGAACTTTCTGCCGGGCCAGACACAGCCAAGGATCCACTGACTACCAAAAGGAAGGGTGACAGCAGCTTGCTGAGGAAAAATTCTTCAAGAAATGCGATCTCGGCGGAGACAGCCGGAAACGAGCAAGTCATTTTGCCAATAATCTTTGCGGCTCTCAAGGCGATTCTACGATCCCTGCCACAAGCAGGTTCTTTACCAGAAGTGAAATTGCTGCTAGATGTTGAGCATCTTCTCTTGTCGTAATCATGGCTACCGGACTATCTAACTGGTACAAAAGAAGTGCAATATTCCAGTGGAACTGCAATGGTTTGCAGAATAAGAGTGGAGATTTTCGGAAATTCGTCGCTCAGCACGGGTTTCCGATTTTGTGTATTTTCAAAACTAGAGTATCCACTAACTTTCGCTTGTCCAATTATGTGGTGTACCAAGCAGAACGTCCTGCTGCTAAAAGCAGAGTGATGTTGTGTGTGGGACGCGATATTCCGTCGACACTTATGGCTACACCAAAAACAGATGCGCCGGAATTCGTTAGATGCAAGGTGAAGTTCGGTAACGTTACTGTAACTGTAGTTAGTGTTTACGTGCACCCTCAAGCAAACGTTTCATACGCAGAGTTGGCTGCAGTGTGTAGATCTGACCTTGATCCCATAATTATATGTGATGATTTTAACGCGCACCATGAATGGTGGGGTAGCGAGCGTTGTAGCGTAAAGGATCTGTCATGGTTAAAATATGCGAAGATTATGGTTACACTATACTAAATGACGGTTCTCCGACGTTTCTACGGGGGCATAACTACTGCAGCGTACTAGACATTACTGTGTGTTCCTCTGAATTAGCGGCTGGAGCAGACTGGACTGCAGACGCTGACACAAGAGGCAGTGACCACTTGCCAGTATTCATGTGTCACCCAAAGTTGAAGAAAACGAAAAATAACCGCAAACAAGAATTACAAATCGGGCAATCTTTCGAGAACTACAGAGACAAAATTTTGAACCTTGTTCTGACGCAGAAACTTATGCATCGAAGATAAAAAAAATTTCTAACAAAAGCAACTCGTGCAGTACCCGTTCCAGATGGGTATTCGTGTGTTGACGCTGAGTATGAGAGGCTTCGGGCAGTACGACGCCGACCTGAAAGAAGATATCACAGGTCGGGTAATTTAGAAGATTTCAAGGTGGCACAGAAAGTACATTCTGCAATGCGTAACCAACTGCAGAAGCTTTCAACCAAAAGGTGGCAAGATTTATGTGCCTCACTTTCTCCATTTACCTCGGCGCCTCAACTGCGGAACATGGTACGCTTCTCCGACAGCCAGTAGTCCACTGGAGACCACTACAGGCTCTAGCGCTGTCTCGAGGAGTTAGCGAACGTGTGATTGCCGAAGAATTTTGCGATCCTATACTGAGAAATAGAGAGACCACCCAAACTAGCGAATATAAATCCTCAGCAGAATCTGCTTCGGTGGTTGTAACAAAGTTCTCTGCGATCAGTTCATCAGATCTAAATGACAGCTTCACACCAGAGGAGCTCCAATATGTGCTGTCTTCAGTAAAACGAACAAGTTCACCAGGAACAGATGGAGTTACATACGCTGCTCTTGCTAATTTGTGCAAAAAAGGAAAATTACACCTGTTGGACATCTATAATAAAAGTTAGAAAGAAGAAAAAGTTCCGGAAAGTTGGAAGATATCAAAAGTAGTACCGTTGCTAAAGCCAGGGAAGAGCCCTATGCAGTTGGACTCGTTTAGGCCGGTTAGTTTGACAAGTTGTTTTTCAAAAGTGATGGAAAAAATAATCAATGAACAAATTTTATGGTGGCAAGACATAAAAAGTCTACTACCAGAAAGCATAGCCGGCTTCAGAAGAGGTAGATGCACAATGGACTGCATTCTGGATTTGGTCACAGATGTGGAAAACCAACGAACGCAAGAAAACATCACTGTCGCTGTATTCCCTGATGTCCACCGAGCATACGACACAGTGAGTCACGTTCACGTTCTGGAAGGCCTGGCGTTACAGGGATTCAAGGGCAAGATACTGCGTTGGATCGCTGACTTCCTGAAGCACCGGAAAATTTTTGTAGTTACGCAGGAGGGCCGAACGTCAGAACATGTCGTCAACCAAGGAGTGCCACAGGGCAGTGTGCTAAGCCCTACTCTCTTTAATGCCGTCATGCCGCAGCTCCCGTATAATCTTCCACCCAACATCAGATGTTCAGTATATGCTGATGATATAAGTATATGGACGTCTGGTCCGTCGTTTTTGGATGTACAACAAACTCTACAAAAGGGATTGGATTATGTAGACCGTTTTCGAAAAAAAAGAGGTATGGCCCTGAGGCTGGCTAAAACAGCCATACTTCCGTTTACATTAAAAAGACCTGGAAATTTCCAGATTATTCTGCAAAATCAACCTATTCAAATGGTTAAAACTCATAAATTTTGGGAGTAATTTTATACCGGAGACTAACATGGTCGCCTCATGTACAGTCCCTGGAACAAAAAGTGAATCAGGCCATTTGAATCCTCCGGCATCTCTGCGGGGCCAAATGGGGTGGTACTACAGAGTCGTTATTAGCCCTACATGTTGCCTGGATACGCCACATCGTAACTTACTCACTGCCTCTGATGCACGGACTCCCAGCCTCCACCGAAAGGAGACTTCACTTGTTATTGGCAAGGAGCTTGAGGGTATGTCTGGATTTACCATGGTCAACTTCCAGTGCTTTAGTGTATGCGGAGGCTCGAGAGCCACCTTTGGCAGTACTCCGATCTAAAGAAACATCTCGAAATTTATTTAGAATTTTCACGCAACATGAAAGTCTTTTTTTAACTGGCGAACTAACGCAAAGAACGGCAACGAGACTACAGGATATTATATCATCATTTCAAGCAGTAGTACCAGAATTTAAACAATGGAAACCTTCAAAACCACCTTGGACGTTGCCACTTCTCAACGTTATCCGTGAAATAGACGGCATAGAGAAAAAAGCAGACATGGCACCTCTAGTAGCGGCACAGTTGGTACTTCATCAGCTTCATGTAATGCATAATAAAAAAACGAAGATATATACAGACGGATCATACACAGAAGCGTCAGCCTATGCGGTCTTTATACCCGAAATTCAGAAAAAGAAGATGTACAAATTATCGCACAAATCTTCATCGACGACAGCAGAATTGGTGGCTATCTTTGAAGCAGTTAAGCTTATTTGCGAGAATCCCGAGCCACGAAAATGGGTGATATGCACTGATAGCAAACCTGCTCTTCAGCTAATCAGAAATGTGAGATCACCTTACAAAAATGGTGAAATAGCCCAATGTATCGCAGAAACTGTGGAATATGCCTCATCGCAGGGTCACAACATCGTATTCCAATGGATACCCAGCCACATTGGAATAAAGGGAAATGAAGATGCTGATAGTCTCGCGAAGAAAGCATTGAAGGAAGGACGGGATTGCACAATCCCTATGTCTGGGGCGGATATTCGACATTTTATATCGCAAGGAGCTAACCATTGTTCGATGGAGAAGTGGTTTGAGAGGCCTAAATCAAAGGAAACGATACTTTATGAAGTCGATCCACACAGAAAATTTTCCATAGCGACAGACTTCCCACGACACCTAGAGACATTGATCCACCGACTTATATTGGAAGTAGCATACACAAACAGCTTCCTGCACAAGATACATCGATCCAACAGACCGGAATGCCATTGTGGTCATGCAGAAGAAAATGTTCGCCATATTATTTTGGAGTGCGTTAAATACGCGAATGAAAAAGAAAAATTAAAGAACAACTTAGCAAGTTTGGACAGACGGCCCCTCACAATAAGAAACTACTTGGACCATGGCCTGAGATGCATCTCAACAAAAAGGCAATAATCTTCCTGACAGACTTTTTAGTGGAGACCGGACTGGACAAGCGCCTATGACTGACAGCCAGAGATGGGTATTATGTAAAGTGTGGTCATGTGTATACTGACATTAGAGTAGTAAGGTGTGCGTGTAAGTAGTTTATGACTGTGTGAACTGCGTGAAGAAAACTGTGTATTGGCATGTTATTTGAACTGGTTTCAGTGTGCTATTATGTGTTGTTTTTCTTTTTTTCTTTTCTGTATTGTTAATTTTTGGGTACCGTTCTGTATTATTATTTTATTTTTCGCTGCAGAACTTTGTGATATGGAGTAGCCGAGGCAATAGGCACCTCAACCTCTCCACAGCAAAACAGTTAAAACAGAACAGAACAGAACAGCGGTGCGTGTGCTCGCCGGCATACATTTCGTCGCGTCACGCCGGCGTTGCCACGCCAGGCTCCGGTCCTGCAATATACTTGCAGGCACGCACCCCGCTGCATTGCTTTGACGCATGCGCGTTTCAGCGCGTCCAGCATCCCTCCGTCACCAAAAGAGGGAGACGCAGTGTTGTCTCGGTAACGCGTCGGCGCAAAATGCATGTCGCATTTCGCGCTGGTTGCCGTCGGGTCGCGCTGACGGACGCATGTCGCACCTGTAGCACATGGCGTCAGACTATAGAGTGCTCGCGTTTTGCTAACGTAGCATCGCTGTGGTCAGCGTGCACGCGCGTCAACGCTGCGTTGGAGTATATTGGGCCTTTCATGATGCCTCGCGGCGATTTTGCTAGCTCCATATATACCAAATTCGCTGTTACGTGACGTCGTTGGATGACAAATTATATAACTTATGCATACATGATAATCCTGACAGGTGTGTCATGTAAGAACATGACAACAATGTACGCTCCTAGCGTGCTGATTGCCATTTTGATAGCTCCAATTATACTAAATTTGGTATCACGTGACGTGAATCGATTTAGAAGGAAAATGACACATCTAAACACGATATTCATGACACGGAAGTCACGTACGGCATCATTTACTCCACCTCGTAACGTTGTGCTGATTTTAAAGTGAAATATCAACAGTTCTTATTTGTGCTTCGCATATCATCGATTCCCACTCTAGGTGTGATCTGCCATTTTTTTTCCATATAGCGTATTGCAAACCTCGTGCCTAGATGGAAAACAAATTTCACCATTACGCTTGCTCAATATATGCTAAGCAATGTTCTGATCACACGAATATGAGAAGATTTATTCTTATTTTAACTAAACCATTATTACCTTAGGCTCAAACGAAAGCAGGGCGTGATCATAAGTACGATATAATAAATACAGCAAGAGTGCGAACTCTACTCCTAAATGGTTTTTTTACTACTTCCGGATTCTCTATTTTTGGACAGCTTAGATGAACGGCGGAGATATGAATATTGCACAGGATTGGTTCTAGAAAGTTTAGTTTAGAATGACGAAGTTTGCGAAGTGACGAGTGAGTTACGTGAAAACGGCCGAGAAAACGACATCAGAGAAGTCCTTATCATGGCGAGACCGATTCTCGTGTGCCGAAATGGCGCAAAAATTTTAATTTGGAAAAGCTTCACGGGCTTGTGTGGCACCCTGATATGTCGTACATTCTGATGAAATAAAAAAGAAACTGAATATCATGGCGGCTGTAGGGGCAAGATTCAATAAACGTGGATTTCAAAGGCACTTTTAGAGTACCAATTTTGAGTGCAGCTTTCCATTTCATTCTCGTTCCTGGCTAGAATTGCAGACAAGGGAGTGTTTTTTTTTCTTTCGTGCAGAAGTTGTACCTGTCTGTATGCAGAAGCGGTAGCTTGCCTAATTACCACAGTTGTTTTGACTTATGACATGTAAAATAAAAATTACCTCAATTGCGCGTCATGTTTTTTTGTAAATCTTCGTAGAAAGCAGTGAAAATATTCGTGTTTAGGGTGTTCAGTGTTGAATAATTGTAGATTCATCAGTTGGAAACGTAGTCTTTGACCAATAATTTTCAGAACTAGATAATGTGCTGGCATAAATGCACTTGCGCTTGATTTTATGAGAAAATATTAGACTTAAAGCGCGGCAAAGTGAGAGGCCTGTGACGATGTTAGCGAAGTGCCTTTAAGTATGCAGTGTAAGATGGCGCTTTGAAAGTCCAGAATGGCAAACGTGCACCTATACTGCACCTTGGTAATTCACATCAATATTCATTATTATTATAGGCATTTCTTATTATAAGAAAATTGATATAGTTGCTGCTAGGGGCGTTCATTATTTAAAAATATTATAATCGAGATATTCCGAAGAATGAGGTGCATATCAAAATACAAAGACACATTGTAAACATGCCAACAATAGAGTCGTCTATAGCATGCGACCCAATGTTAAAGAAACGATGACGAAATGTGCGGTATGAATAATCGTCAAAGCGTTTTGAGCTTCCTCACTCCACCAACCCCACTGTTCGTGGGGCCGTTGAACACACCTATAAGCCAAACTTCGCTTGTGATCAAACATTGTGCTAATTATATTGTTATGACGTTTTGAATTTTGACAAATCGCTCCCGGTGCACCCAGCTACGTCGCAGCTGTGTTATGACCATGGAGGCTCAAAATGGCGACCTATTAAATATTTTCACTGTATTCGTGTCATACCACAAGAGCACGAGTGTACATATACTTAACACCTACGAACACTTAATATGTTTATGAAAGTGTATTGCCGCATGATCACATAATGAGTACACATGTACCAAATGCTCCTTCTGAAATACAAAGAGCTTAATTCATTTCAGAAGTTAAATTGTGAAACATTTTCCGTAAGGCGTTGATGTTGGCGATCTTTTTGTTTGTTTTTTTGAAAAGCGCGTCTTTCTAGAAAAAAAAAACAACAACAGTCTTTTCAATCATATTGTAACGTAAGCGCTTCACGTCTATTCAAAGGGAGCCTCATAGACCTCTGAAAAGAGACATCCTCCAATTTCATGAAAAATGTACGAGGCGCAAACTCAGCGTAATTTCCGATTGACCGATATAAATAATGAACGCTACTCTCCATGAGGAGTGTAAGCCTTGCATCTCAATCCGTGGAAGCTTATTCTAAAGAAACGTTATCACCAGCACAGAGGCTGCATCTAGACGAGCCTACACGGGTTTTCGTTCCTCCTATATACTTCTAGTTTCTTCCTTAAGATAACGGCCTGACACTACCGGCAGGAAGATATCACTGAGAGCTCTAAGGCTGTTTTCGGGTAGTAGTCACAGTTGGTTGATTGAGGGAATGAGTGACCGCGCTGATTTCTTTTCAAAAGCAGACAACCGGGGTAATGTTTTCTTTTCGTTCTCCTCCAAACGTTATTTTGAAGCATCGCGAGATCACTTCGATACCTTCCTGTTAAAAAAAATGTGCGTCGAAGCTTGTGCTTCTTGTTAATAAACACTTATATTCCTTGTTGCATCCTTAAGATGGAATACAATATTTGTGGTTTCAAACATACATTACTCATTAACAATTTTTATGGATTTTATTACAAAAAGCACTACATGAAACATAGCTGGCAATGCAAGCGGACAACTATTGCGATCAATCTCATATGTTAGAAGATTCTTTTATTATGATTAAATGAGTCACTCCACATCTTCGCAATAAAGCGCGCATGACGCGCTCGAGGCCAATTTGCTGACTTCATATATATCAAGTTTGGTATTGGTACAAAGGTAAATGACACGTTTAAACGTGATAACTTGGACATGCGTGTCAAGTAAAACATGACTAAATGCTGCACTCATAGTGTGCTCGCACCCATTTTGATAGCTTCAGATATACCAAATTCAGTGTTACTTGACTTGAATGAATCTCTAGAGCATATGATTGGTGCGAACACGATAATCATGACACGCGTGTCATGTAAAACATGACTACAAGCTGCGCTCATAGCTAGCTGGCTGCCGTTTCAGTAGCTCCACATATACCAAATTTGGTATCACCCCACACGAATACACGACTAAGGTAAATGAGACGTCCAAACATGGTAACCATAACATGGAAGTAATGTACGGCATATTACGTCCATCTTCTAACGTTATGCTGAATCTAAAGATAGATATCAACCTTCCTTATTCCTGATTCATACATCATCGATTCACACTGCACGTGGGATATGCCATTTTTTTCTTCCTAATTATTTTGATTTGTAACTTTTATTAACATATACACATACTTATCTGGCGCATGGAAAAGACGACACCGTTCATAAGATTTATATCAGGCTAAAAATGTAGAACTTGTGTAGTTACTTGCACCCATCTGGAGAACGTCTGGCAGTACTACAACATGATCTTCTAGCGTTCGTAAAAGGAGCTCGAGTAACTGTACCACGTATTCTTATCAATGAGCGTAAAACAGCTCTCTTCAACAATATCGTATTGAATTTTTTAATTCTGTGACCAAGCTCAATGCTTTGTGTCCAAGGAGTGGGCATTGTCTGAGAAGCAGCAATTTGAGTAAAGCAGGCGCGACAGTCTAGCGCACGCGACGAGGAGGAGAAATCAAGGCTGCGCATGCGCGGTACCTATGAGTGATGCGTGCTTTGCACAGTAACGCTACGTCAGGAAAACGTGAACACTTTTAGTCTGACGCCTGGCGCGACCAGCATCCGTCGGCGCGGCCCGATGGGTACCGGCACGAAATGCGACATATGCCCCCTTTCGCGCTGATGTGTTACCCAGAAAACACTGCGCCTTCCTATTTTCGTGACGGAGGGACGTGGGGCGCGCTGAAACGTGAATGCGTCGAAGCAATGCAGTGCGCCACGCGCCTGCGAGTATATGGCAAGACTGGTGCCTGGCGTGGCAACGCCAGCGTGGCGCGACAAAATTACCGCCGGTGTGCACGCGCACCGCGTCACGCCGAAATGTATTGGCGTCTTTACTGTGGTATGTAGTCATGTTCTCACATGACACGCATTTCACGATTATCATGTTTGCACCAGGCACATACCTCCGTCATCCATTGTCGGCGCGTAATACCGACTTTGGTACATGTGAAGAAATTAGCGAAACGGCCGCGAGTACATCATCAGCGTAGCGTGTAATCATGTTATTACATGACACGCATCTCATGTTTATAATGTCACCTCGCCGCGGTGGTCTAGTGGCTAAGGTACTCGGCTGCTAACCCCCGGTCGCGGGATCGAATCCCGGCTGCGGCGGCTGCATTTCCGATGGAGGCGGAAGTGTTGTAGGCCCGTGTGCTCAGATTTGAGCGCACGTTAAAGAACCACAGGTGGTCCAAATTTCCGGAGCCCTCCACTACGGCGTCTCTCATATACATTTGATGGCTTTGGGACGTTAAACCCCACATATCAATCAATTTTTAGAGTGTTTGCCCCCGTCACATATCTTCATAATCCATTCACGTACCGTAATACCAAAGTTGGTATATGTGACGCTAGCGAAACAGCCGTGAGCGCATCATGAGCTTGGCGTGCAGTCATGTTATTACAAGACGAGCATCTCGTGATTATCATGTTTTCGCCCATCACATATCTTCGTTATCAATTCTCGTACCCTAATACCAAACTTGGTATATGTGACGCTAGCAAAACAGCCGGGAGCGCATT
This sequence comes from Rhipicephalus annulatus, assembly GCA_013436015.1. NCBI lineage: Eukaryota > Metazoa > Arthropoda > Arachnida > Ixodida > Ixodidae > Rhipicephalus > Rhipicephalus annulatus. Next base: position 6,068 of record WOVY01007721.1, on the reverse strand, counting down.
ATGAGCGTGAAACGTAGTCATGTTGTTACATGACACGTATGTCATAATTTTCATGTCAGGTCTGTCGCTTGTGTTTGCCATGCAATTATGTCATATCATAAGAGTTTTGCAACATGCCGGGTGAACGAAACCACCGCAAGAGCTGAAGGACCATGAAATGTAATCACGACAATCATGACATACATATCGTGATTTTCATGTTATTACTAGTCAAATATGTTCTTCATACAATCATGTTATGCCATGAAAAGTTTGGTATCATTATCATTGATTGATTTGTGGGGTTGAACGTCACAATACCACCATATGATTATGAGAGACGCCATAGTGGAGGGCTCCGAGAATTCCGACCACCTGAGGTTCTTTAACGTGCATCCAAATCTGAACACACGGGCCTACAACACTTCCGCCTCCATCGGAAATGCAGCCACCGCAGCCGGGATTCGAACCCGCGACCTGCGGGTCAGCAGCCGAGTACCTTAGCCACTAGACCACCGCTGCGGGGTGGTATGAATATCGTTTTCGAAACGGCCGGGAGAGCTAAAAGTCGCAGGTGGCTAGATATATATAATGATGAATACGCTCAAAATTGCCGAAAATCACCAAGTAATGCTTCGCATTTACAACCAACGTCAGCGCAGAGAATAACCCCTAGAGGCTTCTCTGCTTGACAGGCACACGGAAATCTACTTTAGTTAGTATTAAGAGCCCTGTTTGCCACTTCTTTAGTTTTTCGTAAATATCCAACACATTACTGCTGAGTTCCTGGTTCAGACATGCAATATGACTGTACCCTTGTACGCTCTTTAACTTTGGTTTCACCCCTCAAATGTTGCCCTGCCAGATGTCTCTAGCACAGATTACTGCCATTACAGAGGACGATATCAGTGTTGTCGCTATATCTGGTCCTGATCGAAGCGCAGTGTCACGCTCACCCAGCTCAAACGATGCTATTTGTCGAAACATGAATGGATCGGAGCTTTTGCCTCCTCAAGCCGACGCGCTCTGCGAGGTTTTGACCTCATACAGCGACATCTGCGACACCTACGATCGTCCCTTGAGCGATACAAAATTGCCACTCACCGACTCAACACTCGTGACTCTGCATCAAATCACCGTCGGCCCTACCGCGTGTCAGCGTCCGAGCGAGAAGTGATTGAAAAGAAGTAGCCAAAATGCTTACGAAAAACGTAATCGAACCATCATTGAGCCCTTGGGCATCTCCCGTCGTATTAGTAAAGAAGGAAGACGGATCATGTTGTGTCTGCACTGAATATCGCCACTCCAACAAAATTACCAAAAAATACGTGTACTATCTACCACGCATTGACGATGCCCTCGATAACCTCCACGAAGCCATCTTCTTTTCGTGTCTCTACCTCCGATCTGGCTACTGGCAAACTGCTGTAGAAGGCATGGGCCAAGAAACGTCTGCCTTCGTTACCCCTGACGGTCTTTACCAATTCTAGGTGATGCCCTTTGGTGTCTGCAGCGCTCCAGCTACCTTCGAGAGAATGATGGACACGCCCCTACAAGGAGGTAAATGGTCGACATGTTTGTGTTACCTGGACGACGTGATCATTTTCTCAGCTACATTCGCAACCCACCTTGAATGCCTTTCGACCATTCTATTCATATTTCGACGGACCGGCCTGCAGCTCGATTTCTCCAAGTGCCACTTCGTTCTTCGCCAGATTACCGTTTTGGGTCACCTTTTTGATGCTGTCGGCTTACGACCAGACCCGGCGAAAGTACGCGCTGTAACAAACTTCCCAGTCTCACGCTCGGTCCATGATGTTCGCAGTTGACCGTCTCGTCTCTGGCTGTATACGAAACTAGTCGGAACGTTTATATGACGCCGCCCGCTGCACGGCCATTTGCCGTACCTTATTCAGCGAACAGTGCTCCTACCGTCAGCCAATGGCGCACTCTGGATAATCGGCCAATATGTTTTTCATATGGTATCCCAGGCCTCATAGCTCGTCATTGCCACCATCAAAGCTCCTATCTTTTGCCATTGCAGGGGCCTCACACACATGCCCACTCAGCCACGATATTCCGTTCCTGCCGATCCACCTCCAGACGTACGTCCCCGGGCGCCAACCATGCAGCGCGAGCCGTTTGCCTTCTTATCGTCACTGATCGATTGCTCCGTTGTAACGTCACAACAGCCCACCGCGAGAGGAAAACTGACGGGCACAGTTCCGGAGGCAAGAACTGCGTTGGCAGCGAAAATTTTAAGACCCCCCAAGCGAAATCGAACTCTATATTGATGGCATTAAGGTGCACAGACTTGTTGATACTGGAGCTGCCGTATCTGTAATTAGCGAGAAACTGCACCTAAACTTGAAGAAAGTGGCCACTCAACTAACCGACCTCTCTTTGCAGATGGCTACGTCCCACCATGTTCAGCCTTCAGCTTGGTGCACTGCGCGAGTTGTCAATCAAGGTGTGATGTACGTCGTAGCAACGGTATAGTTTTATTCCGTTCTCCGCAGGACGTTATCCTTTAGTGGGACTTTACTTCATCAAATTCTGGTTTGGTCGACTGTTCTCGTTCCGAACTCGCGTTATCTGTGCCGTGCTATGACCCCGACGATGGCGCTTCGTGTAGAGTATTTGCTGCTTCTGAGGTTGACATTGCGCCTTTCTCAGCTGTTGTTGTCTCGGTGTCGTGTGCTCCCCTCTGAAATCGCCTGTGTTGTTTATGCCATCGGTCACATCTGCGTGCCGTCGAAATGTCTTGCTTCCATTTGCCATCATAATTTTTCGCAACGGTCACGGTGCTATTGATGTGAGCGAACCTTCGGATAGCCCATCATTTATACTACGTGGAAAACGCCTGGGAAGTCAAGAACCTTACGAGTGCGTTCTTCTAGCTACTATAACCGATTCTATGGTTTCGGCCCCAATTTGTGCTGTCCCTCCCACCAACGTGCGCAATGATGTTCTGGACGTCTTATCAGATGTCATTGACTCTGAGCTCACAGCAACTCAGCGCCAAGGGATCAAAAATCTCCTACTCCGTCATCCATCTTCATTGTTTCGTGACCAGCCAGGCTTAGGCAGATCCTCTGTGGTCGTTCATCAATAATGACACCGGTCAAGGAGCCTCGCTAAGACAGTGCCCGTAACGTGTGTCATCTGTTGAATGCTGCGTCATCTTCGAACAAGTGGACGGCGTATTAAAACGGGGCGTCATCGAGTCCTCCAACAGTCCCTGGGCTTCACCGGTTGTTCTCGTCGAGAGAAAAGATGGATCCATCTGGTTCTGCGTTGACTACCACCGACCGAACAAGATGATGCGCAAAAACGGATACCCTCTGCCACGCATCGATGATGCTCTGGACTGCCTACAAAGAGCATAGTTCTTCTCTTCGTTAGAATTACGCTCCGTGTACTGGAAGATGCCCATGGCAGAAAGTTACCGCCCGAGGACAGCCTTTGTAATACCGGATAAACTATTTGAATTCACCGTTATGCCCTTTGGCCTCTGCAATGCGCCTGCCAAATTCGAAAAGATGATGGATACCATTCTGCGAGGTCTGAAATGGATAAGGTGCCTCTGTTATCTGGACGATATACTGTGATATTTTGAAGCGACTTTGCGACCCACCTCAGCCGCCTCGAGCAAGTTCTTACGAGCCTTTCCACTGCGGGTCGTCAACTTAACTTGAAGAAATGACACTTTGGCGCTCGCAAGCTTGTAATCTTTGGCCATGCGATTTTTAAGGACGGCATTCTTCCGGACCCTACACAACTCATCGCGGCGTTTCCAAAACCAACCACCATCAAAGGGCTCCGAAGCTTCATCAGCTTATGTTCGTACTTCTGGCGCTACGTCCGCAATTTCGCCTCCTTTATCGCCCCTTAGAGCAATCTTCTTGTCGGAAGTTCTCATTTGTCAGCGTGGTCACAAGCGTATGATGATGCATTTCAAGAACTCCGACGGCTGCTCAATACACCTCCCATACTCCGACATTTTGATCCGTCTGCTCCAACGGAGCTTCTTACGGGTGCTAATGGTGTCGGGCTAGGGGCCGTACTGGCCCAACGCAGGGTTGGCTTTGGCGAGTACATCGTTGCCTATGCGAGCCGCACCCTCAGTAAAGCCGAGAAGAATTACAGTGTAACTGAAAAGGAGTGCCTTGCCATTATTTGGGCAATCGGAAAACTTCGGCCTTATTTATATGGACGTCCGTTTGATATTGTAACAGACCACCATAGGCTTTGCTGGTTATCTTCACTAAAAGATCTTAATGGTCGGCTCGCTCGTTGGGCATTGTGGTTACAGGAGTTCGATATCCGTGTTATCTACCGTTTCTGGCCGTAAGCATTCCGACGCCGATGCCCTGTCACGCTCGCCGATTTCCTCAGAGCCTGTCTGCTTGCCTATCTCTACCAGTGCTGCCTTGGCAATCAGCCTTTCGGACATGCCTTTTGAGCAACGCAAATACGCCTGGATTTCCTCTCTTTTGGACTTTCTCCCAATCCGTACACGCGCTGGAGTTTCAAAGACGCTTCGACGTTAAGCACAACACTTTGCTCTTCAGGATTACCTGCTTTACCGCCTAAACTACAGCTTAATCTGCCGTAAGTGGTTGCTCATCATTCCCCGACATCTCCACTCTTACATCTGCGCCACATTTCATCATGATCCGCAATGTGGCCATGTGTTAAAACATGTGTTAAAACATACACTCACTTGCAGCTGTGGTACTACTGGCGTGGTATATACCGTTTCGTTCGCCGTTACGTAATGTCTTGCCATACGTACAAGCGACGCAAGATGCGCGCTCAACATACCACAGGTTCCTTGCAGCCGTTGTCATGTCCAACACAAGCTTTCGATCATGTCGGAATCGACCTTCATGGTCCGCTTCTTTATATTTCGATTAGCAACCGCTGGGTCGCAGTCGCTATTGATCACCTAACGCGGGACGTCGAAACAGCTGCATTATTTACCATCTAATACCGCAAAATACGATGCATGTTTTATAGTGCGAAACCTGGTTGTAAGGCATATGAACACCTCGGGAGTTACTTAAGCGACCACGGCCGTGTTTTTTCTCTCTGATGCCATCAAAGCGTTGTTGAACGAGTGTCGCATAATACACCGAACTACCCGCAGCCTATCACCCACAAACTAATTGGATGACATAGCGTTTTAATTGTACAATTGGTGATATTGCTACGTGCATGTAAATTGAGATTCTCTTCCGTAACAATATGCTGATATGTGGCCGTGTACGCTTCATCCAACCTTCCAATTGAGGATAGCATACTGCCTTTTGTGACATATGCCTACAACACTGTAACTTAAAGCACCACTGGATTTTCGCCTTTCTTTATGCTTTAAGGACGCGTGCCATCTTCAACAATAAATAGTATTCTTCCTTATCGATCGGATCCTTCGGAGTTGACAAACGTTTCATAAGCTGGAGCAGATGCTAAAGAATGTCGGAAGCTTGCTCGTGCGTTCACGTCACACGACCAGATGCGCCAAATACATCGCCACGATGCGTCCACCACGCCTGTGAGCTTTGCTCTTAACTCGCTGGTGTGGCTATGGATTCCTTCTACTCCTCCGGGACTCTCCCACAAGCTTTAGTCCAGGTACTATGGTCCCTGTCGAGCTGTACACCAAACATTCTCTGTCAACTAGCTCGTCAAGCCACTGTACGCATCTCCGGACAAGCGTCGTCAAGGACAAGAAATCGTACACGTGTCTCGGCTCAAGCCGTACCATGACTCTTCTGTGTACACCTGTCCTTAGGTCACCAGGATTGCTCCCTCGTCGCCAGGGGTGTTTGTAACGAGGGCAGTGGACACGGAACTTGTGTGTAGAAAGGAGAAGACGCACTGTTATCGGAGGCTTGCATTTAGTTAGTCCTTGCACTCAATAAACCTCTCAATCTCCGAGGAAACTCCTGCTTGTTCAACACCCCGTTTAAAAATGAACAATATTTCAATTGATTGATCAAATAAATAATCCAATGACTTTTTTTTTATTTCTTGTATAATTATTTGACTGGGCGCCTATATTGAGCACCTATTATTGAGCGATT